>CM059996.1:6151863-6329363 GCA_030463065.1 Aphidoletes aphidimyza
AAACATATTTGAAAATTATCTTCAAGACTGAATGTGATTACGAATGGAAATGCATTATTTCTATTTAAAAAAATGAATGGGTGAGTTTGAGTTAAGAAACTTCATCATTTATTCAAGTCACATGAATCGCATTCACCACTTACAGCCTTCAAACCCAAATGGTTATTATCATGTGTTTTTATCATATGTGTTGATAATGTTTTTAACGAACCACCATATTTGTAGCTACATTTTGGATATGGGCATGGAAATTTATATAGAGAGGAATTTTGCGCATAATCGTTTGACATTGTTTTTTGTCACAATCCTTTTGAATATTATAAAGCTTAGTTTGGTCAAAAATGTTTTGAATGAAATTTGGTTTAAAATGTATATTATACCGTTTCATTATGCCAATACCATGTTTGTGGTATTGATTTGCCGGGGGCAAATTTACAATTTTATTGAATATTTTGAAATGAGTGAATTTCAAAACATTTTTGATTTGTCAAATCAGATTTAATACTTATTTGATTTAATTTTTAGTTTTGCATATCAATATGCCATTCATTAAATGTAATCCATTTATCATCGTTGAATATAACTTGAATTTTTTGAAAATTCATGAATCTTTTGCCGTTTAGCGCCGAAAAAATATTTTATTTCATATAAATGGTGATTTTAATCATAAATAAAGGGAATTCATTCAATTAACACGTGTGAAATATTAAAGCTGTTAGAACAAACATTAGTACAAACACAAATGACCATCGTTTTAGCTCACACAGTTGTCTGTTGTCATACATTTATCTAATATGTTAAATAATCAATAAACTTCTTAATGTTTTGATACTGAGGGCTCAACACCTCTAAAATAAAAACAATAAAACTAACCAAACATAAGACAGCCGATATTTGAAACATTGCAATTAGACTTGGTATGTCTAGTCTTCTGGGTAATTTGGTGTCTGTTGTTGTACGTGTTTGTCTGTACTTGGAAAGCCAATGATTTGTTAAACCAGACTCCAATGAAATGTCAATTCGTTGATTGAATATATTCGATAAAATTGAATGCTTATGAAAATAAAACACTGGACTCACTGTACGAACGCGTACAAGTTCAATTTGACGCGGTGATTTTCTTAGTAAATTCAAATAATTCACAGTAACATCGGTAGTAAACACAACACCATCCAATTCATCATTAGCGAGTTGCTTCAAAATGACAAATGATCCATAATCGAACTGTTTTAACCTGTTAAATACGACATAATAAATAAATAAATAAACGTCTTTTTAATCATTTTGTAATCATGTAAACGAATCTATAATCTATATTTGCCTTGTTTTATCGATGTGTTCGGAAAGAAAAAGAAATGTTAATGAAGATCCAGGTGTGTTAATTTGAACATCGGCCTTTTGAATTTTTTCAATTGTATCGTAACGTGAACTAACCCGTTGACTTTGGAAATGTTCATACAATGAACTTAAATATGCATTTCGAACGATAAGCCAAAATAGAACCCAAAGTATGGCCAGCGTACGAGCAAATGTGCCAAAGTATGATCTATGAGCCATGCGTGGATTGCCAATGGTATTCCCAATCACTGCACTTAACATATTCAAAATGGGTGTACGATTCATATAACCACCGATTATAAAATGTCTTTGATGTGATGGCAAAGTTTTTGTCCATAATATGATGACAATTGAGATGTTGAGAAGAAGTAAAATGGAAATCCACACCCAATATTGAAATGGTCCTAAAAGTCTGGCCAACGGTGTAACAAACACATTGCTCTCCATAAAGGCAAAAACAATCGATTGATCCATATAGGAGTGTGTATATGACATTGTCAATGCTCTTTCTATAGCTAAAAAGCAAGTACCAATCGTCATGTTTACATCACGATTGATAACCATTCCTAAAGTTCCGGTTGCTGAACCATTTTTAAAAATTACACCACGTCCTTTTTTATCCGGCGGTTGCATATATGCCGGAATTAAGTTCAATGTTTTTGAAATTTTATTTACAATTGTAACATCAATACCATCAAATATCGTTTTACTCGATCCATTGAAAGGCGTCTGAATAATCACAAATGGTTCGGTTGAGTATGTTGAAACATACAGAGGACAGTTTGGAAATTTGAATGATTTTGGAGGATATAAATTGTTGAACGAAATATTCAAGCGGTGTGTGTGATTGTGTGCTGCAAACGTATCGATTGAATAAGGCACAAAGGAGTAGCAATCGGATGTATATGGTTTATACAGATAAAGAGACCATAATTTTGAAACTGTATTTTCAATCAAAACATTCACATCCAATAAACCCAAATTAAAGACAATTCCAAAGATATTTTGGAGACTTTTCGATACATTTTCGATGCTTTGAGTTACAACAATCAGAAACTGTTGGTTCAAATGGAATGAATGAACAATTGTCTCATCCACAATTGTCCTAAAAATAAAATGAAATCAATTTGATTTTATTATAAATGGAATAAATCAATTTTCGTCCGAAGGAAACTTACGCCAATGATGCGCTGCCATCGATCAATATCAAATTGAAGATAGATTTATTTCCCAGTCGTGATAAGTCCACCTTATTCAAAATGTTATAAGAATAGTTATCAAATTGTGGATTTTTTAACAATTCGTAGATGAAATCATCATGAAAATATTTGTGATCATCATTCAAGGACACATGAGCAATTGAAATGAACACTTTTTCATAGTTGAAGTATTTGTGAAAGTAGTTGACAATGATTTCTACGGGGACACTAGCTTCATGTGTTTTAAGCGTTTCTCTCGTTTTTAGCAACATGAGTTTGCCTTCAACGCACAACAAATTTATCAAGAAAATTGTTAAATATTCCATGTTTAGAACACAATTGAATTGATTAAGTTTAATTTGAACGTGACGAACCGTTTCTTCGCCTAATGTTACTTTTTGAATGCGAGTAATTCAATTGTGTTAACTAGTCTAAATCAAATGTCCTTCAAATTAACAATTTGCTTGCGTTTTATCAGCAAATATTTGTTCATTTGTTTAGTCTAGCCACGTGTGGCTGAAAACAATTAATCCTCACTACAACCAGCAGTAGATCCTCTTCAAAGATACAGAATTATTTTTTGAAAGATGATTCAAATAAATGTTGAGAATTATTAATTATCAAGTATTTTTTAGTCTGAATATGAAGAAAAAATATCGAAAATGCAGTTTCAAGTACGGAATCCGCACTGCGGATTACCCAAGGATTCCATGTGCATTTGATAAAAATAGGGTGAAATGGTTGTGAGCTACTTTTTCGATATGATGCAAAAACTGAATGCCATAATAAGTGGCACTTATACCCTTTTTTCGTAATAGGTGAAAAAAAAATTACCTTGCGAAATCTCCATTGATAAAAATATCAAATGCCATCAATTCATCGTTCTTAACCACTTTTCTTTCACTGAAACACCACTTTCCCGAGAGATGTTTATCTTGTTTAAATCATTATTTTTACTTTTTATGGGATGTTTTTTTTTTGTTATTGAAAACATTAATTAAACCTATCCTTTCAATGTTCAGCTCTCCTCAAATTCACGTAAAGGTTGTTTTTTTTATTAGCAATAATACTTGAGAAATAATTCTCTTGTGGTTTGTGCAAAACCCAGAATTCATTGAGAAAAACTTAATAAGTATTACTTATTCTGTTGATTCATAGGAAATCATCGAACAATAAATCCCTACCCTCTTGCATTCTGGCATTTTTATTGCAAAATGTGGTTTTGCAATGAGAAGTACCAGAATGTACAGCATAAAATTCAATTGAGACATTGAGGAATGGAAAGTGATGGCATCGAAAAATTAAATGGTTTAATACGATCATTCGATGCCGATTCTTTTGAAATTGACATTGCATAAAAAATAAATAGAATACAAGCAACCCTATTACATTCTCTTTCATTTTGGGGTGAATCCAAACGACTGCTTCCATTTTCAACATTGTTTTCAACTTCGTTCGGAAAATACTTGTTGATGAATTCCCACGCAAAAAAAAAATAATAAAATTATCGTCTAGTTTAATACACAATTGATATGTCTTTAGTGGCACCAAAATGATATGTCATCTGTCCATTGAGCGATTCCATTGAGCGCGAAATGAATGTAACGAGACGTTACTGTTCTTAATTGCATATTTAACGTTTCCATGCATTTAATTCAGTTTATTTGAATTCGATCAGAAAGATTACAGTTTTTTTTTTGTCGTCGTCGTTGTCGTCGTCGTTCCGTTTGTGTCTATTTACATTTGGAATCGAGGGTCATTTTCGAAATATATTCCAAAATAACGTTACCGTTGCATGCAATTACAATTAAACTCCCATATCCCGTACAGTCAGTTCACATAATGCACACTCGAATGGATACGGTTGCGTGACTGAACGATATAACGGCATTTATTTTGTTGTTGTTGTTGTTCAACAATTACCATCAAACAATTTTTAGATTCATCAATATCGTGTACCATCAAAAGCGTTTGTGAAAAGATTATGTTGAGCCATCGGGTAGAAAAACTTTGATGTTGAATATTCATTTGTTCCCGCTCATAGATCTCCTATTCTTTTATTCATTTTGGGCAAAACTGTTTTATTCCCAAAGTTTTTTTTTGTGTGTGTGTGTGTGTTTTATCATCGCCAGCATCTATTTTATTTTACCTTCATCAGACAAAATGAAAATAAAAAAAATTTGGTACCGTAAAAGTACACTAAATCCCGTTAGAGACGTTTTGATCGTAGACCAAAGTATAGAAAAAAAAAGAGAAATGAGAACCGAATCTATTGTCCTCTATTAGAAATGATGGATAACGCGACGTATCAAATGTCATTCAGTAAATATCACGGTTTTATGATTTTGAGCTGCGAACCGGCGATAAAATTGACCTGAACATATGTTCATCGGTTTCAAAATATGCTCGGAAAATACGCGTAACAAAAGGTTCATAAAGCGCACTTTTTTCGGCTGATTTAACATCAGCATTCTTTAGAAGATGCTGTGGTATTGCAGCTAAGATTACAGTCCTCTTAGAAAAATTGTTAATCTGCTTCGAATCATCAAAGAGAAAATCAGCGAAATTCTTATTTTGGGACTACCTCAAATAAACCTTAGGTAGCGTAATTGGAATAAGAACAGGGATTCAAAAACAAAACCAGGCTGAACGCGAGATACATTTTGATGAGCAATGTTTTGGACCATTTTTGTTGTTGTTGTTGTTGTCTGTAACTAGTCGCGATTCTCAGTTCTCAACAAATCAAAGAATGGATCGCTATTTTTTTTAAGTGTTAAGATCAATCAGGAGTTTCCTGACAAGAAATGAATATCTTTTATTTTCAATGTTCAATGTTCCAACTTAAAATGCTTAGAACATTTTGACGTGAAATCGTGACTGTGAAATCCTGAAATTCCGGTTTCTCTAAAAAATCCTATCGTTTTGATTTCATTTGAATAAAACGATGTAGATATTTGACGTCTTATTGTTTAATTGACACAGCGAATTATGTTATTAGCGATAATTTCCATTCTTGAATTCCAAAAACAGTCGATATGAAAAATTCAATAACGTAACCATACTTCCTCTTGGCAGGAATTAAAACTCCATTTACGCTCTTTCGCTCACATTGAACGCCCGATCGATCAAAAGGTGTCAAAAAAATACGGTTCATAAATTATTAGCTTGCACACACACACTATTATTTACTTGAGAGGAAATCATTTGCGATCCAGGCGTGTTCACTCTGCATGCGTCATTTGCTAATGAACGTCACGATAAATGGAGGCCAAGAGAAACAGAGACAGAGAAAGAAAGAAAGAACGAAAAAATATCCTAGTTGAATTGAATAAGCAATCAAATGTTTTTGTGCTTGCTATTGTGTTTATTTTTCATTTTCTTCACAATTTCATCTCCTTTGACGTCAAAACTATTGTACGAAATTTCATAAGCAGACGATATACTGAAGTGATTGCGATTGCATTGTTCGTAATAAAAGGTCAATAATTTCACGGAAATTTCATTTTTATCTCTTTACGTGAATTCATACAATTTTGGTGATTTTTTTTTTTTGGGAAGATCCGAACGGATGCTTCCATTTCACTTACGCTACAAGTAGCGAGGCTCAGGTAAAAATTGTGACGCGCATTTTAAGGCGCACCCAAGAGGAAATGGCACACCGACTGAATTGAAAGAGTCTTTTAATGAAAGAGAAACAATTTTTTTTTACTCGAAAAAAAATGTCACACATTTTGCAGAATAGTCTTCGCTTTACGCCAGCACATCATATATGGATAAATCCTTAGGCCTCGAATTAAATCCTTTTTGGGGGACCCGAAAAAAACCAGCATCAAACTATAATTATAATTCGTTACCTTCTACTGGATTTGTCACTTTTTTTGTTCATAATGCGATTTAGCATTAGCTATCAAATAAACAGCATTTTCGAGAGAAAGGCTTGCCAGGGATCCGGAGGATATGCGACACGGTTCATATATAACGGGTTTATGGATGAAATTTTATTTCCAATTGTTTTGCTTTTATAGAACTGATCCATCGTTTTATTGATACTGGTGGGTTTGTTCTCAATTCACTTTTTCTTTCTCCAAATTGACACGCTCTGGCCTCCTGTTGGTATAAAATAGCAATAACCGATTTAGCATTCTCCTTTTAAATGATCCATTAAACATTACAAGAGATGAAAATTGCATGTTAACATACAAAAATCCTTCCGGAATATCACGCAAGAACATGTCACCGAGACAATCTGTCTGGGTTTTCAATCCATATAAACACAAACAAACAAGTTAAAAGACAAGACACACACACACAAAAAAAACAAGTTTGAGACCATTTTTCTGAACGAAATTGTCGTCTTTTCGGAAGTGAAAAGATAAAAAAAAAATGTTATCTGTTGAAATTAAAAGCAAACAACATTTGAATGCGACACAGCAACACAAAAAGTGTCCAATCTGATTTTCCAATAATATATATATATATATATTTAAACTTGTTTTCTTTTCAACGATGCATTTGAATTTTTGCTTATGTTTTTTTTTTCTTGAAACGGAGCGAATAAGCGCAATGTACAAAAAGTGCAAAGAGAGAGAGAGCGAGAGAGAAATCACCTATTGAATATTCCAGGCATCTTGTTAAGATATTGTTCATTGCTTGCAAAAAATACAAAGGATCGCTTGAATGAGCCTCTACCTATGAGATTAGTGCAGTTTTTTGTTTCTCCCTCAAAGGATTGTGTGCGTGTGTGTTCTCTTTCAGCTCGAGCTGAAATAATTTATTCGCCAAGGAGGTTGGAAAAATTGATGACGAAAAACTTGTTCAAATGTTTTTGTTGCTGGTAGCTAGCCCAAGGTACTTGTGCTGTGTGTGTATGTTTGATATTTTGCATTGTTCATTGGTTTGCATCACTTGTTTGTGCAAGGCATATGCAAAAGTCTTTATGCTTCCATTACCACTTTTGTGCACTACAATTGAATCGCTCTGTGCGTTTGAATGCGAGTGTACACCATACTGAGCGTGCAAATAACATATTGAAACGCAAATGAATGGATATGCTTTCCATGTCGTCTCCAAAAAAAATAAGAAGAAACAAAATAAAAATGACGAACAAACTCACACACATAACGAAAAGAGTGAACTTAGCGAACAAAATCAACATACCAGAGCGAATGAACTTAAAATAAACACACAACCAAACAGAAAACATAATAAAAGTTTTTTTTTGCGTTCTGAATGAAAAAAAAAAATAGAATAATAATAACGTCTGGCTCGACGGGTCCTTTCGTTTCGGTTTGGGCTGTTTCATTTTTTTGTTGTTGTTGTTGTCCTGTGCGCTGTCGCACAAATACACCGTTCCATCTAGCTTCGTGTATATTTGCATTTTTTGTTTGTTGCGTTTGCGCGCACACACACACACACAACGCAAATCCTGTTCAAAGCCCAACCATTGTGCTTTTGTTCATGCGCCGAAACATTAATATTTCACCATTGCGCGAATATACTCGTTTTCAATTCACTTAGCGCACAGAATAAAACTTGCCGTTTTATTTTTATTTTCCACTCGCTCGGTCTCTCTCTCTCTCTCTCCGGTTCTCTCCATATATGTGCAAATGTACGTGCAACATACACATACAGAACAAGTATATATGGCTTGATTCTCTCTATTCAATGGTTTGCCTTTTATTTCGTTCTCTTCAATTTTGGATTTTTGGTTTTTTTTTTATATTTCAGGCTCAACAACAAACAACACAAAAAGAACATTTAAGTATGAATTTTTTTTAAAAACGCGATGATTTACACATGAAAACTGTTGAAAAAGAGAACAGAGAAAGAAAACAGCATCGAAAACGTGAAATTGAAATATCCTTTTCAAAATGTAGATTCAATGGAATATTTCTGCTCCGTTGACGATCATAAAAACTTGATTAATATTTTTTTTTCTCCTTCTGTCGGATTTAAAGAAAAAAAAATGTTGGGCAATTACTTTACAGTTCAAAACACACTGCAATTTCCGAGAATCGCTTGTGACGGATAGGTTTTTGTGTCGCGATAAGAGGATATCAGTTGAGCCACCTCTATAAAAATGTAGATGTGTTAAAATACTGGGGTACTTATTGCTGGTTTAATTCCAAAAATGGCTATGGAAATAAAAAATAATTTATTGCTATGTGTTTTCCGTTGCCAACACCAATTCTTCCTTTTTCATTCAACATCCGTTTTGTGAATGCAACCATCTATTCGTGACAATCTTTGCGTGAATTGTATCAATTCAACATGTCGAATTTGTTATAAAACTTCTCAAGAGAGTAATTAATTGATAAACGCATAGACGAAACGCACACACACACACACTCAACATTATCGATTCGTCGTCATCGTCATCTTGCCGTTGGTCGATGTTAATTGATGTAGGTACATTAAATACAGAGGTCGAGCTCAATGCATCCCATGTGAAATCGGATATAGTTTATGTATTTCGTTGTTTTCGTTTCATTCCATCATAAAGTGCATTGCCATTGGCTAGAAAATTGTCGCATGTTTCTGTTTTCCTCCGATGCCATTCGAAAATGTTTCACTTTACACATCAAAAGTTAGAGAGTTCAATGCCAAACACACATCATATTTCCTCAATATAAGACACATTATTGCGCCTAACGGAAAAATTCTCGAGACTACATTTTGACACATGTGTTCAATTTTTGTGTGAAATAGATTAATTTAGCCATGCTTTGCTCAGTTCAGTTCTATGCATGCAACATCAACATCGAATGTAATTGGAATTTTTACAGAAATGGAATATTCCAAATTGAAATTGAAATTTTTTTAAATGAATTCCAAATGTATTATAAATCTATGCATTCAGTAGAATAGAAAAATATGACAAAAATCAATTAAGCGTCTAGCAAGTCTCAAGACGTGTGTCTTAAATTTCCTTTCTTTATTGCATCGCTGGTGATCGTCTTCGTTTATTTGTCTATACTCAAAATGATAATAAAGTCAAACGTTAAATTTAATGGTGTTTCAGTTAGAGAATAACAGATCATAGAGCAAAAGAGCAAAGTAAATTACAAATTTTAAATGCAGTAAAACCAAAGCCAGGAATTGAAAAGGACTTAAAGTCCTTTTACAGTAAAGCATCCAATCAGAATAATTACCTTTATACCAGATTTTCCAACTAGAAAAAAGCGTTCAATCGGTGGAGTCGCCCGTCGACTTTTCATGGTATAACGTGTCAAACCAAAACATAATAAACAACATTTTCAATTTACTGGTTTTTTTTTTTAAGGTTCACAATATATTTGATATATATAAAAAATATACTTTAATAAACTATTGTTTACTTTTTTTGTCATGTTAAATATATATTTTATATTCTATGCTTGAATGGCCAATTTTGACATGTTACTCATATAAATTAGAACGATTTTAAATAAATAATATTAGCGATTGTCGAAGGATTCAATGTTCATTCTTATTTAAATGTTTCGAAATAGTTACAGTATAATAAGCGCTATAGCCGATAGAATAGGATGAAAAGAAACGGAAAATTCAATGACTTCAATATGCATATAATGTCTAGTAATATTTACGCGAAAATAATGTTCTATGATCAAACTATTTGCCTTCAACTAATTTGTTAATGATGGAATTTTTCGTTTCTTATTATGCCTAATTTGCAATGTCTAACAGCTACTTAACATTTACTCAATAAAAAATAATTAATTTAGCTTTTAATTTCACTGGATTCAACTTGAAACTTACTCAAGTTGCCAAAAAAATATTGAATTTACTTGTTTTTTTTTTGGGGAGGGGGGGGCACAATATTACCGCTGAAAGCGTCCAAAAATCAAAATATACTAGAAAAGATACAACAAGAAAAATTGTCTATTTGTCTATTTGTCATTGAATCTTTTCGAAAACGTGTTTAGCTATGTGATTTCAGCGATGATAGTGTGCATATAGTTTTTAAAATTAAAAAAAAAAATTGTTTCAAATTAAATTAATTCTTAGACAATTTGATGTGTGTGTGTGGTTTTTTTTACAAATTTACATACAAAAATGATTACCTAGTTGCCTAGTTGAAAGTTACTCAAAATGAGGAAAGTATGAAACAAAAAAACGGTAAAAGATGACTATGAATCATGAACAATTGAATTTGAAGCGGATTGTTGGCTATTCCACCAATTCATGGCTTCAATCATACTTTCCTCGGACAATGCATGCTCATCGGTGAGATCGATGTCATCTTTTAATTTCGTTTGTAATGTTAAAATGCCTTCATACTGCTGATTCATTGGTAAATCGGCTAATGTAGTTGTGTATAAGGCACTATCATTCAATGAAGGTAATGGTGAAATTTCCGTTTTTATTTGGGCACCCGATGTGGTTAGAAATTGGTGTGTATTTAATGGCATTGGTTGTGTGGTGGTATCATGCAAAGCAGGTGATAGGCCAGCCGTTGAAGATTGCATACTGTATGCACCCGGTGATATTGATGCAGGTGTTAAGATATGAATTTGATTGTTGTACACATCATTACGAAAACAGTTAATGGAATCGGTTGTGTAGTCGTCCATCGGTGGTGATGGCTGTTGTTGTTGTTGTTGTTGTTGCTGTAACATTAAATGCTGCAGTGACTGTTGATGTATTGGATTATTTTGTATGATTGGTTCAATGTTTTCATCATTTTCGTATGCCAATGATGTATCGTCACCGTTAACACTGGTCTCAAGTAATTGGTATGTATTTGTGCCCGGTATACGAATGTATTGCAGGCCTTCGATGACAGTGATATCTGGTAAACCATCGGTTTCATCAAAGCTACCGCTTGAAATGTTATCGGATGGTGGAGGTGTTAATGTTGACAAAACGGATGATGTATCAGACAATTGATATGATTCATTTGCCATTTGAAAATCAGCCGTTGAATTTCCATCGGTATTTATTTCCAATAAACGTTCTAAACTCCGTATATATTCAACGGCCATGCGAAGTGTTTCGACTTTACTTAATTTTTTAATCGAACCACGACCATTGCCTTGTGCTTCAAATGCTTCAGCCACCTCTTCGGGGATACGATCACGTAGCGCAGCAAAACCATTGTTTACTTGTTTCACACGATTACGTTCACGTGCATTTCGACGTGCAACAGCCATTGGTAGCGGGAATACTTTTGATTTTCCGCCACTGGCACGGCATAAAACAGTTGTATCAATTTCAGGCAACGAGCGTTTTAATGTTTTTGCCAATTTTGCTGATCGTTGTGCCGTTGAATTGGCGGATGGTGTACTTGGATTCATGATGTTTGTACTGGTTTCGGTCAATGGAAGTGCCTTCTGTTTCTTTGCCATCGTATTGTATGAACGCTTGTTATTTGGTTTCACATTTAAATTTGCCTTGTTGAGATTATTGTTATTATTTATGTTGTTGGTTTTGGTTTGAAGTGCTGGTGTACATTTTGTACGGTTGACAATCGACACTTTCATTGTATTGTTGTTTGCCAATGTTTGCGTTACGGATGGATTTCCATACGATAGAACACTGATTGTTGCCATTTTTCGTTCAATATTTGTTCAACGACAACAACAACAAAAAACCAAATGAAAATGATGTATCTAATTGCGTTTTTGCGTTGAAGCACACGTGCTTATCACACACACCGTTTACAACTTCGGCATTCAAATGCGTTTTTTTTGTGTGTGTGTGAAGGTTATTCGTAGTTTTCACACCTCTGTCACTGTCACAGATAAACAAAAAAACGCAGCACAATCAATTAATTTTCGTTGTTTACAGTTTCAACTTCAATATCAAAAACAAGCTGAATGTTCGTCTTGTTTGGTTCTTATCACTGAAATTTCCTTGGAATTCACGATCAATTTGACGTTTTCAATGCGCCTGAGTCATTTGTACAACAATAAAATGTTTTTATTTCGACTGTTTTTTTTTCTCTTTGGATTTTAAAGTGTTCACTTAATTTTTATTCACCAAAATTCATTAAAAATTGCTTTGGCCCGTGCCTATCTTTAGTGTTTCGGGTTTTTTAAGTCTCTTCTTCTCGTTTTGTATGTTTCACAAAATGAATATGTAAATCGTGTTGTCAATTTAAACGGAACAAAAGACAAGATAATACCGTTGCCACCACCGCGTTTAACAATGATCATGCATCAAAATAGTCTCGCGCTCTCTAATATAATGAATTCGATGCACAAACAACAACAACAAATCAAAAAAAAGAAAAACTAAAAATCCGACCGAATTAAGAATAATAATTCCTTCTGGTGTATTCTTCGTCGTTGCTTGCTTTTGTGCTGATCTTTCGTATGAAGTACTTTATTTCTGTTTGTTGTTGTTGTTCCTTTCCTTTTTGCTGTTCGTAAATTTCTTTTGATATCAAAATGCAGACCAACAAAAAGTATTGTGTGTCGTCTGTTGAACGAAATCGTTTATTTTTATTTTTTTCTTCTCTCCAACAGTTTCTGTTTTGGATACGCACGCGCGTTGTTCTGCTTCCAATGTTGTTCAGTAACTGGCTCACTATCTACTGAACAACCGTCGAGCCAGCTGTTTTTCGATTTCTTTTTCTTTTTGAATGACGAGAAAAATCGTTCCAACAATATTATATTGTAACGAGGCTTTTTTGGTGTGTGTGTCGCGTGCCCGCTGTCTTCAATGCTCAAATGACTATAATAAAATGGGAAAAAAGAGCCTACTTCACTATTTCCACGTATAATTTTCATTCGGTGTCTCTGTTCCGTTCTGTTTTCGATGCTATCGTTCTGCCGATCGAACAGAGAGAGAGAGAGAGAGAGAGAGAGAGAGAGAGAGAGAGAGAGACAATAAACACTTACACTTCAACTAAAAATACCCTCACCTACCGTACTCACACACATACGCATACAGTGGCATATAAACGCAGTGCGCTTTGTTCGAGCGCCTTGTACGTAGAACATAAACTGAACTGTTTAAGCCTAGTGTATGTGTATGTGTATGAGCAAGTCTTGTTGATCCTTTTACACCAAACACACATTCAATACCAATGTACAATTGTATATTGTTCGTGTGCAATGGTATTTTATCCATACAATTTTCGAACCCCCTCCAATAAGTGAATGTTATATATATATTCTCTTTTCTCGTTCGACTTGATCAGTCTTCGCTATGCCGATGGGTTTTCACGATGTGCATGTATCGGTGAATGCATGACTGAAATTGCTTTGGTTCGATGGTGTTAGTGAATATTGTACAAAAACTGGATATAAATTATGGCATTTATTTTGTTTTTCCCTCGTCCTTTATTTTTAATGATCCATCCATCTCATGTATCCTTAAACTATTTGCGCATAGGACAACACAAACACATTCATTTCCTGAATGCGATTCATTTATTCGGGGTTTTGTTTTTGGGTCTTTTGATATTTATGCATGTTGCATTTGCATCCATCTAGAGGTTCCGAATCGATGCTGCACTTTCCAAAAGGATCATTTTTCATAATGTTTGTGGTTTATTGAAAAAAAAAATGCTGGGCACACTACCGTACACCCTGTGTCTGAATGTGACTCGATCCGAATTGTTGATTTGAATTTCAAACTAAAAATAATAAAGTTTCCCTTAAAAAAAAAAATTGGTTTTTCGCTTCGAGGCACTCGATGAATTTTTGATCCAATGGAAAATTGTTTATTATTGCGATCGCCTATCGCCAATAGGTTGGCTCCGGGACGATCGCATCAACAACACAACATCAAAATTTAATAATTCCAAATTCCCCTTGCTTTAGTTTTCAAATGTAAAAATCCATTCTGTGACAGAGATAGCATGATCCTCACCGGTTTGGCCTGTGTCATGCAGAGATAGAGGCGTATTGTTTATTGCCACTGCATAGATTTCGCGATATGATTTCAACAACAACAAAATGTAGACCGAGCGCAATTCAAACATTACGGTACATTTCGATTTATTTCAGCGATAAAAATTTAATAGGTTTTTTGTTGTTGTTGTTGATTTGTCTTGATCTCGGGTGTCTTAATGCATGGGCGCACGCATTTTTATTTTGTATTCCTGAATAGGCATTCAAGAGCACACTCAGCACATAAAATGAGATTTTACATCACAGATAACGACAGTGAATAGAGTTTTAATTATGAAATTTTATTTTTTTGTTTTTGTTTTCCTTGTAAAACCATTTTTCGATTTCAAATGTCACCGTTTTTATGACTGGCGTAATGAAAACAATAGCGATTGATTTCAGACGATCATTGCACATTGATTTCTTATCCGTTGGGAGTCTTGCACAATTGTTTTTTTTTTGGCTTAGAATAAAAATTGTTGTCAATTCGTTTGCTAAAGCATCTAGTATAGCATCTTTAACGCAAACAAAACTCACAAAAACGAAATAATGGATTATTTTTGCTTGATACTTCTTCTGTTGTGTGTGTGTGTGTGTATGTGTTTGTCATCGAAATGAATGACATCGAGAAAATGGGAAGGTATAAAAACAGCGATGAATTTGTAGGAAAAACAACGTGAACAATAAACCATTGGCAAATCTCACTGAAGGGAGATTCAAAGATGAAAAATAGTCAAACGAGAAAGTGAGAGCAACAAAAAAAAGAAGAGAAAATACATTCATTTCAACTTCTAGCTTGAATGGTGAATGTGAATTCCCTTAACAAATCGATCGAATAACACACACCAACAATTTTAACCTCACACATTCAGATTGCAAAACATATAATTCTTTTTACGATATTTTTTTTCTGATTCTGTGTCATTCTCTCTGTGTGTCAACTGTAACCAGAAACAATGGGTTTCATTCAGAGCAAATGTAGCTATATAATTTGGAATTAGTGACAGAAATTTCGATTTTCTACGCATGCGATTCCATATCAATACGATCAATGTGTCGTACAATGTTGAATGTCGAGCGAAGCGATACAAATGACAGTGAACATTTTTCATGTGCGTCCAAACAATGAGAGGATGGAGGATGGATCGGGGAACAATTCATCAAAACAATTTCGATTCGCATTTTATGTTTAAGCATTTTCAATGTTTTAAAAAATCTTCACTTTTTGATGCGTTACGTCGGTTAAAATCAGTTAATTTCATTTCTAAACAATTACCAAACCGTTTGCTACGCAAATTTAGTTGAATTATTATCGCCGAAATGGTGTCATGGCTTGTCTTTAATGCCTTCATTCGAATGTTTCATTAAATGAGCAATAAATGTTTCTAACGACGATCATAAAAGGCACTCATGAATGATCACAATTAAAGAATTTCGATAAATTCGTCTCATTCACTTGAGCAAGAATGTGTTGGGAGTCGATTTTAATATCCTGCTAAGCAAACTCCAAGTGTTGTTTTCCACATTTTCTTTACTCAAGTCAATGTTTGAGCGCCTTGCTGAGCGTTTCAACGTTCAATGCTTATTCAATCGAAAGTGAACACCGTTCAAAATTCTAGTTCTCTTTTCTTGTCTTTTGGGCTGTGCAAAATGTAAACACATTAATTTTATTTCTGTGCTGGCGTGGCATTCAACTTCGCACACAAAGATATATTGCAATGAAACGGTAAATAATTTCACGTGTAAAATATAAAAATATATATATTTTAATGATTATTATTCTTATTGTAGAGTTGTTGTTGTTGTTGCCAATGCTTATATTTCATTTCTCTGTATGGCATTCGGTTCGTTTTCGGTAATACCATGCGCATTGTTTGGCTGTAATTTCTGTGAAAAGGGTCGATCCTGAAATTGAATAGGTTGCCAATTCGTTGCTACAACTAACGTTCATTATTGTTTCGTTGCGATCCCGAAATTTGAGTCAAAATGTGTGTGTGTATACTGTATACACATGAGCGGTGAGCGCAATTTTACCTACATGTTTAGTGCTAGGCATCGAATGCGCAGAGGGATCACTACCCCGAAATGGAATGAAAAATAAAGGGACATATAAAGCGGCAGCAAACGAAAGAATAAATAATTGTGTATTTGTGTGCCGAATGAGAAAAAAAAAACAGGCCAGGCGCATATACAACGCAAAAGCACTGTGTTCAATAATTCACCTAATGGAAAACCGTAGAGAGACGGAGAAATGAGCGACCCCATATCAACGCTTCTAATTACATAAATTTCATGTGTGCGCCGTCAATGTTAGATTATAAAGTAATGTGCGCACCACATTTCACTGCACGCACGTGAAAATATCAAAATCGTGGTGCTTAAATGCAAGAACCCGAGAGCGAACGAACGAACGACAGTGAAAAAAAAAAACACCAAATCCAAGTAAATGACAAACAGTGTTTTTGTGTACAGTGTTCATTAAATCCAATACATCATGCAGTGACGTTTTCAGTTGCTTGATATCAACGATGAATGAAAAGAAAATAAAAACTTTCAGCAATCACTAAAATTCATGGCACTTTTTATCCCTCCTATTCTTAATTCCATAATTCATTTCGACATGAAAAAAAAATCATGTTACGTTATCCATGTGCATTTTTAATGCACCGTCCAACAATCACCAAATGCAAAACAATGAATTGGGGATTGAATTTGATTGGCATCAACCAATTTATGAATCATGTGCATGCATTCACATAATTTGCACGAAATGATCGCTGCCGAATGGCAAGCGCTAAGCTCTAATCATTTGTAAATTCTATGAAAATATAGAGAGTTTAAAAAAACCATCACACACATGATGAGAGTTAAAAAAAAGATGAAATTTTCGTCCACATTTTCAGAGTGTGTCAAAGACACAAATGAAATAAAAGCATAAGATCTCGAACAACGATCTCTGATGAGCTCATCTTTCGAACGAATCAATATTGACTCATTTTTGGACACATCCATTCGTCTAGAACATTTCAAACATCTTCGATTTTGTTGTTATGAATGTGCGTCGACAAAATCAGAGCATCTTCAACAAATGATTCATAGATAAAGTGCTTTGTGATGTATCTGTTTAACAAGATCAGTCTGAAGATGAAGTAATGCCGACACTAGGGAAAAAAACCATTTTCAAGTAGATTAATTATGTTCTCGAGCTAAAGTATTTTGGAATTAATGTAAAAACAACAAGAAAAATAGCCAAAGCGAAAATAAAACGGATCCGTAAAAAAAAGGCGGAAAATGAAGGAAATTTGTCGTTTTGTCATTCCCGAGGCCAAAACTCTAGCAACATTGATTGAAATCACTTCAATCGGGTTTGACAAACAAAAAATAAAACGCGTCGAACTCGATTTCAAATCATAATAAACAAATGGTTGTGGTGCACTTTGCCCACAGTTTTATTTACATTGGATTTTTGACGTTGAACTTCTGTGCGCTCACTCTCTCGTTGTTTTGAATAATATTTTCTTTGTGTTTTTTATTTGTACCGGGGCAACAACAACAACAAAAAAAACCGACCGTTGTTGTTTGGTGTGTTGTTGATTTTGGAGTTTATTTTTTTATCCACTATTTCGCTTCGATCCTTTTTAAAGTTTTGCTTGTGTTGGTCTGTCTCTCAATGGCCCACCATACGTTCTCCGGGGCGCTTTTTTTCCACATTTTACAGGATAGTTTTTACGTTGAACAGCTCCTGTATTCGGTTTTATCTCATTGCGCAGCCGAAACACACACATCGAATCGAATCCAATTTTCAATTTATGCATTGCCTCAGCACTTAATAGTTTGCCGACACATATTCAACATTCGTGCGGCACATTTTAATCGCTTTGTTATATACGGGGTGCATGGCAGTGTTGGGCGAGCGAGAGAGATAGAGAGAGACAGACAGCCTCAGCGTACACAGTGTACGTGTCACAATGATAGTGACTGGAGCTCAGTGCTTCTGTTGTTGCCGTTTTATGAGACTCTGAATGCGCGCGTGTGTGTGTGTTGGTCTGAAAAATACGAAATATCGCTCGCTCTGTCGCTTACATCGTCTACGAATCGGGTTCTCTTTGCATTTTTTTGATCAATTTGAATGTGAGTCAGTTACTCGTAACGGATAAACCATATGTCGCATTTGGCCAGCGATGCTATCGCACAGCCGAATGCATGATAATGTTGTTTAATTTTATGTTTTTTTATGGTCTCTACTCGACGACTCTCTGGTCCGATTGTCGGATCTTTTTATAGCACTTTGAAACATTCGAATATTTTACAATGAAAATTATAAAACATGCATATTTCTCATGCATTCACAACATTCTACTTCTTTTACAGCCTAATCATTTCATTTTGTGGTTTCAAAGTGGCTAATTTTTATGCACAGAAATTGACAAACAAAAAATGGTTTTTATTCACATTAAAAAGTAAATTGATCGTGTATACGATCCAAAGTGAACAAGTCGATAAAAATAAAACGTACACAGGAAACTCCAAAGTCATATAATGCCAATTGTAAAATTCAACATGCGACAAATGCGAAAAATGTTGCGAGCCAAACAAAAAACTAACACCTAATTCAAATAATAACAGGAACGCGAGCCAAAAATGTTATGCTAATGGGGTTTGTGCAAATATGCAATTATTTCGATCGTGCAATAGAGCCTAGCATTGAAAGGTGGTAGAATTTCAGTCTTTGATTAGCTGTGTCCCAATTATACATTTTCATGCAAATTTTTTTTTGTTCCTCTGGTGTGTGTGTGAAAGGTTGGAAAAGGGTTGCATCGTATACGCTTCAATCAGTTCTCTTTTTCATCATTATTTATTATGTAAATGTTTTATCGATTTAAAAAAAAAAAGAGGTGCACCCATTTCAATAGATTCATTTTGAATGCTAATTTTTTTTCGCAAAACGTGACGAGTTCATTTGATTCTTTTTGCTCGTTTGCTTCATTGCATTTGACAGCACTTTGAAGTGGGTTAATTCAATCAATAAACAAGAGTGCATTTTTGCATAGCAATTTCTTTATTTTTTTTTTTTTTGATGTGATGCGATTACAAATGGCAAATAGTTTTTTCGAGTAGATGCCATTTACTTGTTTTGAAAATTAAAAAAGTAAATGCATCATTGTCTGCATAAATCAAATCTGCGCTTGCAGCATATTCGGCACGTATATTTGGCATAAATTCATTGATTCAATCAGTTCATTCGATGGTACTGAACGTATGAATCTTCTAGTTCATTTAAGCTTTGCATAAATAAATTTTGCGTACCCGAGTTTACAAATGGGATTTCGTATGTTTTTTTGTTCTCATCGTTGGAAAATGAAACGTCAAACAGACAATAGCCCATTTTGATGATAAATCTAGCTAAAAGTGGTTGTCAATCGGTGAGAATCCAAAGTTTGGGATGAATGATGAAGTATCGGAGAATTGACGAGAGAAGAGAGTTCTTCTTTTCTTTGCTCTCATATAATATCAAATTGATGCATTTTTTCTATGACATTTCACAGTTCACCCTTTTCACATTCACAACACGAATAAATCGAATCGTGTGAGCGAAACTGTTTTTTTGGTTTGCCTTTGAACTCCAATCTCACCATTCGGACCGAATCACGGCCAATGGAAATGATTCTTTGAAATGGCCTGTGAAATTTTACGACGTTAACAATCGGTGTGTGTGTTTGGGTGTTGAACAAACAAACGCGTGAAACCAGAAGAAATGAAAATAAATAACTCTTTTAATTCACCTCATTTAATTATGTTGCTCGGTTGCAGCTAATCTATGAAATTGACACTATTTTACCATGTTTGGCTATGTTGATAGTGGTCATTTATTCTTTTCGGTCATTTTTCACGCGAATCGCCCAACACAATTCGTCCATCCCAAAATACAACCGATCGAAAGACGTTTGTTTTTATTAACCAAAACCGTTATATTTTGGCAGGCGATCATTTTTCTTCATTTTGGGTTTTTCTTACCTGGCTCATTATTGCTATGACAACGACCAGTTGGCGCTTAAAAAATTCGAGCAGAAAATAAGACTTCAAGTTTCTTGAATAGTGAAGAGTATAAGCATGAATCATGATATGATGTAATCGTCTTACTGATGACGGACTCTTTTTTGCGTCGCATGAATCAACAGTTACAGAGAGAGAGAGAGAGACAGTGTGTGTGTGTATTGTCTTTGCTAGCGTGCGTGTGGATGAATGGTTCCTTTTCTTTTGCTTTAAACTATGTGTGTTGTTTCGATCCGTTTATGAAATGCCCAATGAACGGTCGAGTTTGTTCGGGCACATGTGCGCATACGTAATCAGTTTTTGTACAAAAATTTGACCTCATCGTCCCAGGTCATCGATAAATCTTAATGTGTTCAGGCCATTTAGCTACTTATTGAAATTGCTGCAAGTCGGCTCACTTCTTTTTCTTCTTCTTCTTCTTTTCGGGGTTTTTGCCTTTTCCATAGATCACAATGTGAATAGTTACGCTCTAAATGTATCACATTGCTTATAAAGCGCAACGTGATCAACATACAACAATGCCAAGGGTACAGCCGTTTAAGGTCGATTTTCTCATTTCGCCAACAAACCATTTCGGATTCTCTCGTGTTTTTTTTTTTTATTGTAATTTTCCGGTACCTAAAAACTCCCAATGACTGAATTAATGGCACAGTGTTGTTACTGTGTGCTTGTGTTCGATTTTTGAATTCAGATTCAATTGTGCGTCGACTATCTTTTCACAACGATCCATGGTTTGGAGCAATGAAGAGGAATCAACGAATGAAAAACATAAAAAAAAAATAAATAAACCAACCACGACGGTCTTAATACGATTTCAGTGATGTATGTGCCCGAAACCAGAATTTCTATTTTTCGATTTGTGTCCCAAACAAGCAAACTCGTTGCAAGGACCTTAGGACCGATTTTTATATTTTCATAACCTTTGAAGTGAAAAACGATCAAGCCAACAGCAATGAACGGATAAACACAACAACAACAACAACAACAACAAAAAACACGGTTTAATTTATTCAGGTAGTTGTGATGTACCCGTTTCCAAAACGTCAACCAGCAAAAATCCCATTCCAGTTTCATACACATCATTCGCATCTCATCAATTTCACTGTGAATCAATTTCAGTTCACAAAATTTTCCATCGAAGCAATGAAATACAAAAAAAAAACAGAAACAACAAAATCTTCAAGACACACACACAAAAAAAAATATCGAAACCCTCAGAAAGTGGGTTCTGGTTTCCAAAAAATGGATTCACTAGCGGATGACACATCAAGCCTGTTTCGAATGGAAAATGTATGTAAATTATTAATTACAATCATCTTGAATCTTCTGTTGAATCTTTCTTTTTTTTGTGTATCGTTAAGAGCCCAGCTAACTAAATCTCTTCTCAAGTTTTTCAAATGTTTCTTTTCATAAATCATATTCGCCTTTTGCAATTCACCATCATCCACTCAAGATCACTCAAGACACATTCGCTCTCAATGCGAATTGATTTTGCGCATTTTCAAAGTGCCTAATAAATTTTTAAAGAGTACTTTATTCATCAATGCTTTTAAAGGTTTTTTTTTTGTGTGTGTGATCGTTATAAATAAATATTTTTAACCCATCCAACCGAAGTCGCTTCACTGAATCGACATTCTCAATCGGCATCGTTTACCTGCGTGTTTCAAATTATATGCCCGAAAATGTTTATTCATCTTGATCCGAAAAATCAATCAGCTAGTGATGTGAGTGAGTTTGTTTTTTGTGTGTGCATATTGGTTTTTATTTAATGGTAAATTGTGTTTGCTTTCGCTTTTTTTTTCAAAGTACAAAAGCAAAAATGAAATCCATTTGGTGGCAAAATAAAAATCTATTTGGTTAAAAATTGAATTTGATTTTTAGGTGACAAGGTTCTCATCGATGCCGAAGCGCCAACCTTTTCTCCCTTTTTTTGCCTGCTCGAGCAAACATCCTTTTTTTGGACATTTTTTTTGTCTCTCTTCTTACAATGAAAATTATTCAAAATCAAATACTCAACTTTTCGTTTTTGTTCGCTGTTTTTTCGACGTTTTTTTTTCCAAATGCCTTTTGTTTTCTGTCACTTTTCTCAAATGTCATTGAACTACTTTTGTTTTGTTCCTTTTCTTTATTATTTCTCCATTTTCGCCATCTTATTGGTGGCGTATGGTTTCAATATACACACCATTAATGGTTACGTTTCGAATGCAACCGAAAATTTCTCAATAGAAAAAACCTTAATGAGTTGAGACTGCTTTTGTGCTGTTGAACAATTTCAAATTTGCATAATTTTATTTAATTTTTTTTTTTTACCTTTTCCACCATTCAGTTTGTGAAATATATACAATTTTCAAATATTATAGTGGAAACCGGCTTTTGTTCTCATATTACAGGCTTTCCCTCGCACACATTCGTTCTTCCTCCGCTTGGGCCAGTGTATGATTACTCTAAACCATGACATGTGAAATTTTTTTTCCGCTCTCTCTTTCTCTCTCTCTCTCCATATCCAACATTGAACGGCGTCAGTGAAATTTTGTGCAAACAAACAAAACAAAATCGTCATTTTTCAAACCATCAACAAATATAGAATATTTGAACAGAGTTGAAAATTGGTATATATTTGTTCGTTTTGTGAATGTCATTAAGAGCCCATTACAAGTACGGTTCGAAATGTAAATAATGTGAGAGTTAATGTCCTCTTTCCATTCGGTTGATGTTTTCGAATACACAAACAAACTTGATACAATAGTTTTACATTGCTAAAAGTATATTCTCATCGTTGGAGGAAGAAAGAAAAACAATGTCACATTTGTGTGTATGTGAACGCCTCATTCCGGCTTCGGACACAACCTCACGTGATCACATCGATGAGAACCGATTTTCATATCAATTTGTTATTAATTCATTTTCCACCACGACTACCCATACCATATAAGAGAACTGGGGTTGCATTTTGGTCAGACAGCTCTCCGGTTTTTCGATCAAAGTTGGCAATAATCCAAGCAATACGATGACTAGAACAGAACAGACAAAACTAACGAATCAACTGAATTATTGCATGCGGTTTTTGGTTTTTCTTATTGTTGCTGTTTGATCAATTCCATTTGTGCAACTCTTGAGCGGAAAAATGAGTCTCATCATAGTCAAATGAAGTGAAACCAACTCAATGAAAAAGAAACATGCAATAACAACCATCAAAGACTCTCTTTTTTCTCGTATTTTCGTTGTTGTTATCCTTTTTCGATTTTAAAAACACTGACTACAAAAACACAATTTTATAATATAAAAAAAAAACAAAAAATTGTGTTCGATTGTTTCGCTTGGCTGACTACCCCAAAGCGAAAGCACGTCAATGAAAAATACCCTTTTGCTGTTGTATGGTAACACAGTGCTTCAAGCGAACGGTGGTTCAGTGCAAACGGAAAGTCGATCGACTGAAATGGATATATAATTTGCTACATTATTTTTATTCTTGTGTGTGTGTTTTTTTTAGCATTTTTCAAACTCAATGTTCTTTGCCATGCATTTTATTACTTCGACCGTGTTTCTCGGTTTCGTTATTTTTTTTCATTATTATTTCATTTAATGTCTTTCAATAATTATTGTTTATTACCTTTTCATACGCTGTTCTTGTTACCTCAGTGCACAGCACAACACAGTGTATCTGAACAATAGATCGAAATGAGCCATAAACAAGGAACCAGACTAGATAGAGAAAGACTGGCTCAAAGTCAAAGGCAATCAATTCAGCTTCCATGGTTACATTCAAAGACTAGCGGTTATTTGTTTTTTTTTTGGTTATTCTACACGAATCTTTTATTGTGGTTTATTGTTTCAATGAAATGATTTTTCTTATACATATAATGGGGATAAAGACCATACCATAATCTAACTCACAGTATATTCTGTCTGTAAAAATAAAAGTTAATATAATAAAAAGAATAAAAAAAAACACAACAAATTTTATCTCGGTTCAACACGAATGCGAAAACCGTCCGTTCGTTTGAGAATGATGTCTGCCTGTAGTTTGAAATCAGCCTCACTACAATTCGAGTGAACCTTAAAATTACGCAAAACCGTTGAAAGTAAAATTTTCAGCTTGAGAACGGCATATTTTCGGCCAACACAACTTCGTGGTCCAGCACTAAACGGAATGAATCCATAATAGTTGCGATTTTGTGTACGCTCCGGTAGAAAATTGTCCGGATTGAATACCTCTGGATTTTCATAAATATCTTTTCGTCGATGGATTTTAAATGTTCCAATGACAACCGTTGATCCGGCTGGAATTGTGTATGGCTTTGAAACTAGCTTTACATTTTCTTGCACTTCACGTGCAATGATCGGTACCGGCGGGAACATACGTAATGTTTCGAAAATGACACGCTCCAAATAGTTCATTTGAAGTGTATCAGCGAATGTAGCCGAACGATTTGAATCGCCAAATATTTGCTTTTGCTCTGCATAAACACGATCTTGAATTTCCGGATGACATGCCAACAGACATAATACAAAACTCGAACCAGCCGCCGTTGTATCATGCCCTTCAAACATGATTGTATCAACTTCCTCTTTAATCTCTTCCTCGGATATATTGGCACCGCAGTACGTCGATTCAAGCATCAAATCCAAAAATGCCAAACGATTTTTTTCACCAATCACGGGCTCTTCGAGGTCATCATATATGATCGTTGTATTATCGCCCTCTTTCGTATTCATCAGATCACTGTAAATCGTTTTTTTGATTCGTCCACTATCGAATGACTTTTTCATTTGTGCACTTTTATTTGTTAACACTTTGGTGGTTAAATTATGAATTGTATTAACCAATGTGTCATGCTGTTTCTTAATGCCCAGTATATTGAATATGATATCCGGCCGTAGATAAAATGTACTGTGCCGCTTATGAATGATGTCGCATAATTTCATGACAGCCATTGCATATTCATATCCTTCGTGATCGTCATGCGTTTTTGGATGTCCCATTGCCGTTTCTATCGAATTCAACGAAAAAACCAACCAACCAAACAAACGAAAAAAATCAACAATGATTATATACATTTTAAAACTTAAAATGAATTTTGATTATTGTTAATGCTCAACTGAACTGGACTGATCCTTTATTATTATATGTAAATTGGTGTGGACATGACAAAAAAAAAAAAACGAAAAATGAAAAACAATAAAAATTTACCCAGTAAAATATCAACGGTCACTTCGCTCATGTAGTCATGCACATCAAATTCACGACCCACCTCATTTTGAAGTCGATTGACCAGTCGCCAACTGTTTCGATTAAATGCGCCGACAAAACTTTTTAACACAAATTGATGAAATGCTGGCGCTATCAATTTACGATGTGAACGCCATTTATCACCGTTGCTAATCAATAAACCATCACCAAGCCATGGTTTAAAGAAACGATATTCATTTGATTTGGTTAAATGCACATTACTATTTAAAATCAATTCAACATCACGTGGATCGGTTAAGAAGACAACCACATTGTATCCAAGAAAACCTCTTGCCACATGACCATAGATTTCACCAAGACGTAGACACTCTTCCACAATTTCTGAAACAATTTTGATCACCAACGTTTTAATTTTTTTTATTCTCTTTCTAGCCAAATCACAGCACTACAATTGTCCTAGATAAGGCAACATAGAGATTTTTCTTACCATTTGGCGTTTTTCCGATAGCCATTAATGCATTGCCCAAAATCGGAAGTGGATCCGGTCCTGGTATTTGAATGCCCAATTTATACGATTCTTGAGACTTAAAGTACACATGTAAGGCAGTTATAGCGAGTATAAAAAATAAAATCAAAAAGAAAACGGTGGAAAATCCAACACCACTGCTTGCCGGACCAATCAATGTTAATAGGTTATCAGCCATTGTGCACAATAGATTTTTGTCTTTCATTCACAACTCTTTTTTTTTGTATGTCTTCAATGAAGTGTATTAATTAATCAAACTACGAACTAATAAACTTTCTTTTTGCACTATTTGTCGTTTACAAATGTAAATCAAACTCATTCACATGTGGGAAAATGTCTGGGAAAAAATAGCAATCCAAAACATTCAATTGTGTATGCTGATAACTTGTTTTTTTTTTTTATTTTGTTCGTTTTAGCAACAACGATGACAATTTCAATCAAAACACTACTAAGCTACTGAGTCGCGGTCAATATGTTGTACTGTATTTTATACCGTCGCACCGATCAAATCCAATTGATTTTCGTTTCTTTTTTTATTTTTGTTTTCAATGTAGGAAAAAAAAACACATCATTTGCATATTTAATCTATTGTTTAGACTATTCATGTGTAAACATTGTGGCTATTTATGGCATTCGGCTACAATTCAAAATTATGACCAGAATTGTCGCGATTGACACAATTGACGCAATTGCAACTGGAAAAAAAAACAACAACACAAAAATAACATTTACATATCATACTGCATTTCCATTCGTACAAAAAATGAACATTGCATTGAAAGGAAAAAGTATCAACCTAGGTTCGTTGATGGATATTTGTTTTTGGAATAAACACACGATTTGGCCCCAAAAATCGATCAAAAATTCGTGTTTAAAGGAAAGTTACGTTTTTTATGGATCGCAAATGATAAAAAAATTCCGCTCGCAAATTACGTGATAACTTTTCCTTTAAACACGTCATTGGGTTCAACATTTATTTTGGAGGTTCTTTTTTTAGAATTTGTGACCTCATTCTAGGCAATCGCACGCAAATACGCATTACACCCATTTTGAGGCCAAGTTCGGCCATAATTAAGACCAGGCGGAAAAGTTTGCAATCGGAATGTATGATATATGTGAGTCCGACTCACTGAGTCGATTGATTTATTTATCGGTCCGGTTCAGTTCAAAGTGCAAACCTTTTCGCACTTTTAGCACTGTTAGACTGTAGCCAAAGCATTCACAATTGCATTCCTTTTCATTTCGTTCATCTATTTGGCATTTGCAATGGATATTCCAAATGTTTTCTAATTCATTAGTCTGTTACACTTTTCCATGCGTAAAAATTATTGTTAATAAACGACAAATGCAAACGATGTTTAGTCAAAGTGTTATTTAAAAACATTTGTTTGTGTCAAGCATACAAAGTGTCACAAAATAAAATTGTATTAACACGCATGAGCGCATTGAAATTACGCAATACACAGGTAAAACATTGTTAATCACGAAAGGTCGATTACATTAGGGAGTATGCATGAATAAGAACATGCTCACGCTATCACTGTGTGAACGGCAAAGATTTCCGGCCAATTTTTATCTCTTGAACGATTGAAAATGAATAGCGCAAGTGAAATTCGATACGTTTACAGTATTGAACTTGTCTGATGAATGCATTGAAAATCCATTTCTAATATTTCACTTCCGTTTGAAATATTCTTTCGCTCGCTCTCTCTCTCTCTCTCTCTCTCTCTCTCTCTCTCTCTTTCTGTGTGTGTGTGTGTGTTCTTTATAACATTGTATTTGAATTTTAAAAGTCGATAAACAAGCAAGTACATTCTGAAAATCAATGATCAGTGCAAACAGTGTACCAAATTGATAATTACACGGATTCGAATCATGAATTTTTGCTTTTAGCAATAAAAAGTGTTTGTTGCCGTTTATTTTTATGCTTCTTAAGAACATAAACATTAAAATTGGAATAATTGATTTTAAATTTTAGAGAAAATGATATACGATTTATAAAGTAAAGCGAAACGACAACGTTTTGTGTGCGGAGCGTTGAAACTCCCATCAAATATATATATATGGAAACATTGGCGCCAATGTACCAATGAAATGCTGTTTAATTAGCCGATAGAAAGCGGACAAAAAACAAGAAGAAGAGCCGTTTTAAAAGTTTAAAACGGCATAATTATGGATGAGACTTTTGCACAGCAAAAACAAAACCCATCAAAAGAGGTTGAGGAGGCTCAAGAGGCTGGATACACCAATAATAAATAACAATTAGGTGAATGTTTTGGTGTTTTTTCGTTGTTGTTTTAATTTTTTTTTTTTTGTTCCAGCTCAACCAGAAAATACGAAACCCATCAATTAATTTATTAATTTGTTTCCGTGTATTTGTGTGTATCGGTTGCTACCGGTGGTTCATTGGATAAACTCTTTCGGTTGATGTGGTAAAATCAGTGTAACAAACATCAAAGAGAAGGATTGCAACCAACGTCGCCCAGAATCTCTTAATTCGTTACGGTCGGTTTGTTTTGTTTTTTTCATTATTGATTTCTAATTCGCAATTTCGTATATCGTTGTTTTTGTTTGCAAATTTGTTCGACGAAAACAACTGCGCGCGTTTTGCACAAGAAAATGCGGCTCATGCTCGTATTTTTAGTTGAAATGTCATTGTTTTGTGTGCTCGATTTTTGTTATTCTTTTGGAATTGGCCAGTGAAATTCGAGTTCAAGGCAATATTCAAGAATCGGTTTATAATGGATTTTCGCATAATAAACGTTATTTTCGTTCGTTACAATGCTTTTCATTCCCTTCGAAGTGCATTTTAAAGGTCTAATCTAATTCATATTCAAAAATCGCATCGTTGATTCATATTTTTAATTTTCTGTTTCGTCAAAAGATCTCAAGTATAACAACAGCAAAGGAAAAAGTGGCTCAAAAGAGATGTTTTTTTTTTTGTTGGTTTTTTTGGTGCAGAGAGGATTTTAAGTGGATGCAAAGAGGGAGGAGGTGGAGTTCACATCATTCTGCTTCATTCCAATGTTATTTTATGCATTTTGCATAAGTATAATCACAATGAACTTCATTCGTAGACGCAATATACTGAAACGTTTTTTTTTTCCTTCTTCTTCCGATCATACAATTCTAAATGAATACCAGGCAATTCATGCATTTTTTTCTTTCTTCGATGAATTCAATTTTTCGGGCTCGGTTTGATTCTTTTGTACTCTGTCCTTCACTTAAGACTTGCACCGTATACATGAAACCAACGGAAGTAGGTTAGTTTACTTTACATTAAAATCATTTTCGTAGTTTTTTTGTTGTTGTTGTTGTTCAATTTTTGCTGCATATTTCTTTTATTGCTAATAGAGTGTTAGCCTGTTGTGTGTCTTGTCTCTATTCAAGTGATTCAAATATTATTTGCGCTTGAATTTCGGCATGCACTCACACACACACACACACACTCACACACAGTAGAGGAGAAAAGAAAAACTAACAATAAAGAAATATTTTAATAAATTCGCAGGCTAAAGTGGAATTTACTTGATTTTCAAGCCTTTGTAAGAATTTGAATAAAAAACAAAATCTTCAGTTCAAAGGCGTTCTTTACACGTGCGCGTAATCCATTCATCGGTGGATCGAACACAACGTATTCAAATGAAATGTTCACGAACAGAGAAGTATCTCAAGTGGTGCAAAAAAAAAAAATGGAGTTTTACCAAATGTTTGTTTTTTTTTCTTTTTCTTCAATGGTCATATCCGTTTCGAATGGCGAATGTCAATGACCGTGTGGAAATGCATTTTGCACAGTAGCCCAAAGTCAAAACCATTTGGCTCGTTTCATTGACATGTTACATTTCAAGAGTTTTGCATTGATCCTGCATCTGGGTGTTTCGTCGGTAATTCATTTTTGCCTTCAATACACTTTTCCATTTTACAATTGTTTAGTGGTTTGGAATTCATTGTTGAATCGCACATATGTTTGAGTGTCTGGTCCATAAAAAATAGGCTGAATAGCTAAACATAAACCCACTAGAGTTTTAACTCAAACCATTTGGTTTTTTTTTTCATTACGATATCATCAACCCGAGTGCTTCTTTAGGACATATTGAACATTTCGTTTTTTCTACTATATTTTAAAAGAGTGACAAAGCAAATCAGCGATTGAATATTTTCAAACCAAAAGTTATAAAAACCAGAATGTATACGCGAGAAAGATTTGTCATAAAGACAACAACGACAAAAAATGTGGCTAAAATCATGAAAATGATTCATATGAGCCCATTTTTTTTTTATCCACACTGTCACCGAATATGCATTGATATGGTGCGATGTGAATTCGTGACTCAAAGTAAAACGGCTTGATTATTGAATATAATCCATATGGATGCTCCATAATCCCAACATACCTACGCATCTTGTGCCACACACACACAGACGAATTTTTTGTTCTCTATTTTTGTGAGTATTAAAAACTGCCAGGCACAACATCAAATAAAGTGTGTCATCAGTGATATGGTCCATATGCGTGCCACGTATTTTCCAAAAACCTTCAATTTTTATCGAAAACACTTTTCAATTCATGGAACGCTGAAATGCACTTAACACATATCTAAAAATATTTTTTTCTTTTTTACAGTGAACGAAGCACTTGAATTTTGAATCAACACTCGCAGCATAGATGTGCAACACGTGTTCCCTATATAATTTTCTCTGCTCAGCTCCTTCATCACAACGCATGGGCAATATTTCGTAACTGAAAAACCAAACGCGTTTCACCGAATATCGGATTCAATGAGTCGTAACTATGGTCGAGGACGAAAAAGAGGACTCTATGGAGGGCTGACAGCAACAACAACAACAACAACAACAGAACAGACTTGGTATCGACTCCTAAAAGCCATGTCGCATACGGTTCAAATTACATTGCTATTCACCGAATAAAACTCACTGTGCTATGGAACAAATGAATAAAAGCAACCCTCGGATTTCGAATGCATTTATTCGTTCACCATTTCATATACGCATGTTTAATAAGTTTTTGTATTGCTTTTCATGTATACATTCTATAGCAGTGATTTTTTTTTCCTTCTTTCATTTCAATAAAATGTGTTAAAATTGTTGGAAAGCTATACCAATCATCACGGTGAAATCGAGAGAATCGTTGACTTTTTGGAATAAAAAAAAAAACTTCCGAAAAAAAAATGGAATTTATGATCAAACTCATGGTGCGCACTAAGTTTGTATTGCTGACGGAAAATAAATTAAATAAAAAATATTACATGCTGTTGGTATTCGAACGATTCGAACATGATTCGGTTCAATAGTTGAACAAATGAAAAAATAACAGTTCAGCCAAAACTGATCACCATGAAATTTTTTTTTTATCTGCAAAATCAATAGAATCCCATATTTTGGCTTTGTTCTTCTCCTCTCCCTCTGGTATGTATCATCGACGCAATTCTTTTGCAAAAGTGCAACAAGGCACGTTGATTCTTTTTTTTTTATCAATTCACATCACATTTTTCACTTTTATTGTGTTTGTTTAAGAGCTTAACGTAATACTCTGACAGTCCGTTGGCAATAACAAATACTGTTACTTTTTCTATTGCTTTCTCTTCTCATTCGGAATGTTACAAATATCGATCATTTTTCGATTGATACGTACATGAAAGCGCAAAAAATACACACACACACACAGCATTAGAGCATTCCTTTTTGGTATTTGTTCTATTTTAAATTGGCTACGAAATGTTTTCCAAAAATATTATCGCCATAAGGATTGCGTAACAGTTTAAACATATGTCTTTCGGAAATTGTTCGCTTTCGGAATGAATGACGAATGTTTTCACGGTTAATGCATCACGATCTGTCAATGTTTGAATGTAGAGTAACGCATAAAAACCTAACCACTCATTACATTTGGATTGCAACTAACAGTGGTACATGTTTTTTTTTACAATTCTATAATATTGAGAAGGCCATGGAATCCGTACTCAATAAGCTGTAAGACATTTTCGATCGAGGTTCGATATTTCGTATGCAGATCAATCCATTAATTGCAAAAAAATACATTGCATACGAATCAATAAAATTACCAATTTCAGCTCTATTTTTTTTTAAATGTCCTTTTCTAGATCTGTTAAGTCCTTAAATATGATTTCAGATTGTTTAAATGTACACTTTTCAAGTTCACTCCATTCAGAATATATAAAGAGCCCGTCTAAAACTGGTATAAACCTTCGTCAGCTTTCGTACGAAGCTCACAACTTTTCGAATTAAAAACTCTTCAAGTCCCATCGAAACCTTTCAACTGTTCATTTTGAAGAGTTTGTTTTGTAGTCAACTGAGTTTGGTCGATTTGAAGGCATGTGTTTGCCATGGACATTTTAACTGAACGAATTTAAAAATTGGATGTTTTTTTCTCTACAGATTTTAATTTGTGTTTTAGATTTTAATAAATATAAATTTGGCAATAAACCGATAGCTTCACACAGAATGGTGTAAAAAGTTTCTCCAAGCAAATTCATTAGTTTCATGTTTATGAATCAACAAATTTTTTGGCATGAATGAATTTACACTAAACAAAGAAGATTTTACTCCAATTTGGTTTTATGCAGAAAACAAGCGCAATCCAGAAAATGTACAGTGTACACCAATGTTCAGTTCCGCGTTAAATAGTATTGGTTCTCTTTTGCTTTGAAATGAAACATGTGATTTGAACGTGCCATACCCATGAGACAATGCGTGTAATCATTAATTAGAAAATGTCATTCATTTTATATGAAAACTATTGATTTATCAAGACAAAAATCGAATGCAAAAGTGTCTGTAGCCCAGTGCCCCAGTTTTATTTAGTCATTCTAAAAACTGTGATTCACTTGCGTTAGCTGAACGAAAAAAAAAAAAAGTGACAAATCATGATTAGATGTGCGGCCCATCACTTTTGACCATATTGTTTCTTGTTTTAAAACACGTTTAACAAGTTCAATAGAGCATTTTTGAATTGTGCATACAATGGCGTAATACTAATTTGAATGGTCTGTTGCAATTTCCTGTTTTTGTGCTGATTGAATTTCACACATCCATTATGGATGATCAATTACACATACACACTATAAAAGAGCCGTTATACTTGTCTATGGTTAAAAATAATCTAAATTTCCATTAAATTGTTGGGTGAAAAACCATATTTGATTGGTAAAAGGCGTCTTTAACACTGAATCTCAGAAACATTCCCAAAATACTGTTGCTCTTGAAGTTTCATTGTCTATGTCACGTAGGCTCAATGATATCCGTTTATTTATACGAAGTAATAAAAGGCATTGTGTTTAGTTCATAGTGCGAACATTGCCGTGAATGCACAGACACACACAGCGGCGATAAAAAAAATCGAGGCAATAACCAAAAGCCAATCAAATTCTAGTTTTTGTATAGAGTCAAATGGCTAATTTATTTATTAGTTACATCGAACGGTAATTGTCAAACCTATTTAACATATAAAAGTGTATTTAATAAAAAAAAAAATGCAAATTTCCAATTGAATACAAAGCAAAATAATTATTCAACAGTAAGTTTCAATTGTGCTTGATATAAAAGAGCGTTATCGCAAACAATTTCGGTCAATTTGGTGGAAGACGGTTTCACAATCAATTTGAGTGGACTTGGACTTAAACAAAACAGAACAAACAAAAAAAGTGGTGACAAAAGTGTAGTGTTAATATTGAATAACAAAAAAAAGGTGTTTGTGAATTCGAACAAATGGGTTTGGATGTTGAGCACCTCGCAGGCGAAACAATTCGCTCTGCTGGCGGATATTCATTTCCATTGATTTTACCATTGATTTTTGTAACAATCAGTTTGGCATTGTTGCATGTTTATCTTCAAAGTCGACGCATTGCAAAAATTGGCAATAAAATTCCCGGACCACCAACCTTACCAATCATTGGAAATGCTCATTATGTTTGGAATAAAACACACAACGGTAAACAAAAAAGAAAAAAGATAGAATAGATAAATCAGTTCATTTTTTTTTTGGTGTGAATTTAAAACAAAAACCAATTGATTTTTTGTGCTTGTGATTTTTTTTCCCCTGTTTAAAGAAATTTTGGAGTTGGCACTTGAATTGAGCAAGGTTTATACAAATCTTGCACGAATTTGGATCGGACCAAAATTGATTGTGTTTTTAACACATCCAAAAGATGTCGAAATTATTCTTGGCAGTTCCGTGCACATTGATAAATCCGATGAATATCGCTTCTTTAAACCCTGGTTGGGTAATGGTCTATTGATTAGCAGCGGTGAACATTGGCGTTCACATCGTAAATTAATTGCACCAGCATTCCATCAAAATGTATTGAAATCATTCATCGGAACATTCAACAGCAACAGTTTAAATGTGGTTAAACGCATGAAAAAAGAAATTGGCACCGTTTTCGATATTCATGATTACATGAGTGAGACAACTGTTGATATTTTGTTGGGTAAGTAGACATTTCTATTGTAGGCACTTTGAATTGGCTCGAATTCAAAAACCAATTGACTGTAATTACTACACGCTTAACTATTTTTGTTTCTGTATTACGGCCATCATGGTCGTGCGGAAAAGAAAAAAAATTTACTTTGAAAAATAATTCGATTTTTGTGTTATTTAGAAACTGCCATGGGTCACAAACGAATGGGCAAAGATGATGATGGCTTCAAATATGCTATGGTAAGTCGGTTAGTTTGATTTTTTCAGTTGAATGTAATTTTGCTTAAAAATTTCGATCCATATTTTTCTTTGCACAATTGAATTTGTATAGGCTGTCATGAAAATGTGCGATATTTTGCATGCACGACATGTCAAAGTTTATTTGCGCTTTGATACCATTTTCAATATGACTAAAATCAAGGAAAAGCAAGAGCAACTGTTGAACACTATTCACGGTTTAACCAAACGTGTTATTAAGGAAAAGAAGCGTCTATTTGAACAAAATTACAAAGAAGGAAGTGTTCCAACTCCATCGCTGTCCGAAATTATTGCCAACGATTATGTTGTGCCATCGAAACCGGCCAAGAAAGCCGAAGGACTTCGTGATGATTTGGATGACATTGACGAGAATGATGTTGGTGAGTAAAAGAAAAACTGAACAACAACAAAAAAAGCAACAACAAAATTACGAAAATAAATGGTGAATTTCTTTCTTATTAGGTGAAAAACGTCGTTTGGCTTTCTTGGACTTGATGATTGAATCAGCGAAAAATGGTGCCAATTTGACGGACACTGACATCAAAGAAGAAGTCGACACAATTATGTTCGAGGGTCACGATACCACCGCAGCTGGTTCCAGTTTTGTTCTGTGCTTGTTGGGTATTCATCAAAACATTCAAGATCGTGTGTACAAAGAATTGTTCCAAATTTTCGGTGATTCAGATCGCGAAGCCACATTCAACGACACCATGGAAATGAAATACTTGGAACGTGTGATCATGGAATCATTGCGTTTGTATCCACCAGTGCCAATGATTGCACGCAAAGTCAACCAAGACATTCAATTGGCATCCGAAGACTATGTTGTACCAGCTGGAACAACTGTTGTTGTTGGAACCTATAAAATTCATCGTCGACCAGACATTTATGCAAATCCAGATCGCTTTGATCCCGACAATTTCTTACCAGAGCGCACCCAAAACCGCCACTACTACAGTTTCATTCCATTCAGTGCTGGACCACGTAGCTGTGTCGGTCGTAAATATGCCATGCTCAAATTGAAGGTGTTGCTATCAACCATTTTGCGAAACTATCGAATTAAATCATCATTGACCCAGGATGACTTTAAACTTCAGGCTGATATCATTTTAAAACGTACAGACGGATTTAGAATTGAAATTGAACCACGCAACCGTGTTGTTGCTTAAACAATACACAGAGAGAAGCGATGGAAAATGATGCAAATTGATAACAAAAGAATCCTTGACATATGTTAATCGAACGCTTGAGAATTCCTTAAATATGATGAACAAATTTTAATAACATTTAAGCTTTAGTATCAGTAATTGTAAGTCCGTTAAGCATTCAAATTATTTAATAACAAAAACAACAACAACAACAACAAAAAACATCCATTGTCATTGGAAACGGCAAACGGTAAAAATTGTCGTATTTGTCGATTGTAAATCGAAGAATTTGAATGCTTAATCGTTTAATGAATTAGAATATTTTATGCAAAACTCTCTATGTAATTTATTCAGTCGAATGAAAACTTTTATATATGCCTTATTTTAGTTAAGCCCAATGCAATGTCACAAAAAGTGACACCAACTAAAAAACAATCACAAAAAAATGAAGAAATATACAATTAGCAATTGAATTAAATCATTCAGTTCAAAATTTAAAAAAAAAAACCACACACACGCGCGCGTTTTAATGTTTAATTCATTTTTAATGTGACATGATGATCTAATTACAATTGAAACTTCGCAATACTTGAGTGCGTTGAGCTAATGAATCGAACAAACATTGACCTAACAAAGGTTCTCTATATTTTAAAGTATAATTCCTTTTCATTGGTTTTAATTTCACTTTTCGTTGTCGATAGCTCTTTTCCTTGGATACACTCGAAACCAAGCAATTTCAATGAGCCATGGCACTGCACACATGGCCATACAAAATGTGAGCGCGTGGAAGCTTATCACATAGCTTTTGGTTGCATCACGAATCCAGCCAATGATTGGACTTACTGCAAATGCCGAAGTACCTTGGATAAACATGAAAAGCCCATAGCCAGGAGCGAATCTGAAAATAACAACATTTGTATTATACATTTTGAAGAATTGGTTTTCTCTTTGGTGTATACATTTTTATAAATTAATTATAGAAAAATGTCATTTTTAACATTCATACTTTTCTTTCGGTAAGTTTTCAGCGAACATAAGTGGGAGTGGTAAGTGAATAAAAGTTTTAAAGAAACCCAACAGACCTATTGCTATTGCCAATCCGACAAAATCAAATACATTCAAAAACACTGTAACGAAAAAGTATCAAATATGAATAACATTTCAGATTGAAAATAAAATCATTCGAATTCACTCAATTCGTACCGAATCTTACAACTATTGTCATTACTGCACCAGTTAGAAAGATGTAACGGGCCTTAATGCTTACGCAAAAACTGATAACAGTCAAAAATATACGAGCGCCCAAATCAAAGAAAGCTGCTACTGACAAAAGCAATGCCGTGTTATCCTGTTCCAATTTTACAAAATCCATAAAATTAATTGAATTTGTTTTTCATAGTCAAATGATGTGTCAACCTTTTATCTTACCTTTGAGATTTCGATTTCATTCAAATATATTGGAAGTAAGGTAAGAAAAGTAGTTTCTGAAAAAAGTGCAAGGGCAGCACCAAAAGCCACATTTACGTACACCATATCTTTGAGTAAGCTCAAGTCAAGAAAATGAACCACTTTTTGCCTGAAAATAAAAGTCAACAAAATATCTTCATGTCGATTGCATCAAAACTTCAAACAGATTTTCTCAACAGTTGTTGTTGTTTTTTTTTCTTCCTATACCATTTTCCAGTTTTGCTTGGCTGCAGAGCTACATTATCACCATTGCCCATTGTTGATACCATTGTATATCGTATTTGTGTTGAATTAAATTCACGAAGTTCGTCTGTTGGATACAGAGGCTCGTGATGCTCACTTTTAATTGATTTTGAATCATTTTCATTGTTGCGTTCACATGAAACCTCTTTTATTACATCTAAATGAATTTTCGTTTCTTCGACATTTTTATCCAATTTACCGTCATTTTCACATGTCACTGACTCTTCGATGCCATTTTCTACGGTGTTTGAATTTAAAACTAAAATAAAGTGATAAGATTTGGTTTTAGATAAATTTACATTGTGATAGAAAAAAAAGTGGAATTCATTTACATGGTTTAGCTTCTTCGTATGGGATTTTGATCGTTTTGTAATGCCATTTTACAGGATGCATGCAAAGCATACCAACAGTAGTGTGAGCACTTATGGCCGCAAGCACCATCAATGCACCACGATAACCATAAGTGGTCATTAAAAACTGCACTAAAATCGGATACATCATGCATCCAACACTAACCAAGGTTTGTGCAATGCTCATCATTAGAACTCGCCTTTTAACAAAATATTCATTGAATGTCGTGAACAGAGACGGTATCATAAATCCGACGCCAAAACCTGTCAAATGAAATAAGTTTTCAACACAATTAAATTTATGATTAAATTTGATTTGATGTTAGAAATTTACCTTGTAAAATACCATTTGAAATGATCAAATGATGGACTGATGTAGCAATAATAGGAATTACATTGCCCAAAACAAACATTAAGCTGCCAATCAATCCAACCGTTCGTATTGGTAATGTTTTGAATAAGATGCTGGCAGAAAGACCACCAATGCTTATTGCAAAACCAAAACATCCCATGATTACACCAACTGCCGTAGTTTCGCCGCCCACACTTTTGATGAAATCATCATATATGAAACCAAAGCATCCAACAACACCCCATATGCAACTCTACAAATATTCTATTCAATTTTTTTTTGTTCTCTTTTCGTCTGAAAAATGGTTTTATTTCAATTTGAATATTTACAAATGGTACTGCCAATCCGAGCACAATTACGTAACCGAAGCCTCCTTCTGGTACCTTTTTAATGTGACATTGTTGTTTCTTCGTCTCACTCATTGTTGCTTTTTTTTCTCGACTGAGCTAATGAAGAACAAAAAATCAACTGTGCCATGTACATTTACATTCTCTAGTTAATCTGTAGATAAAACCACGGTTAAGATCAACATCCGTTGTCTATTAATTCATTATCATTTAAACGAAGACACGAGGAATTCATTAAAATTGAAAAAGAATATCTTGATATGAATACCGTTTAAGATGTTAAGTTGCTATAGACATTTTGTAGGTGATTTCGGTAAACGACTGTGAATTTCATCTCTTATCATTCATCAGTTTCATTTGATTCAACTCACTGGCATCACTGATAAAACTGGTGGTTGTTCAATCAATCATATCATTTTCACACCTCATAAAAGATAATTGCATTTCTTTTATTGTGAAGCAGCTACCAGTCATTTCAACAAATCAGCTATATTCTTATTGCTTTGAATAAATATAGACGTGTGCAAGCAAAGGAAAACATATGAGTATATTCAGTGACAAATTGTCACTGACAATCTGAACACATTGTTTGGTTATCTCAAGTTTTACCGTTACATTGTATCTTTTATTACTTATCATTAGGTGGATCATGTAAATAAATGTCTACCTATCTGAATATTTCCTGTTGTTAAAATAACATATGAGAGTCATTGTTCTGGAAAGTTTTTAAAAATCAAGCAATTTTTAGTAAATGCGAATATTCAGTGATGTTTGGGCCTTTTTTTCGGGTACATTCGCAGCCACATCATTCCAATAATATTCCAAGGAATTACACACAATCACATGAAGAACTGTTGTGAATACACAAAAGTGACATAGCTTTGTGTTACATCAAGAATCCAACTAACAATCAGATCAAATACATGTACAAAATTTCTATGAAGAAACATTTACAATCATGCGCATGCATACGCGAAGGGCTGTGTGCTGTACTGTTCATAGTCAAGCGTATTGCAATCATGTGATATTCATGTCAATCGTGCCACATCGTCAGTTTAACAAATTCAAATCCAATTTTGTTGGGAAAAAACATATTTTGACAAGATGAGTTCAGTGAGCATCTGAACACTTTGGTCATCTTTAGTTTTATTTATTTTTATAAATGTTTTACACTATCTTTTAACGCCTAACGTTAGGCAGATCATTCAAATTGATTGCAAACTAAGTTAAAGATTTCTAAGTGATTTCTGCTGTTGTTAAAATAACATATGAGAATTTATTTTCCTGAAAGTATTTTTTTCAAATCATATACAATTTTTATGACTGCGAATGTTCCGTGATATTTGGGACTTTTTTCGAGTAAATTCGGAACCACATCATTTCAATGATCCAAGGAATTACACACAAACACATAAAGAACTGCAGTGAATAGACAAAAGTCACATAGCTTTGTGTTACATCACGAATCCAACCGACAATCGGACCAAATACAAATACAAAATTTCCTTGAAGAAACATAAACAGTCCGAAACCAGCGGCGAATCTAAAAATATCCAATTGAAATAAAGAAAAAAAAAGAAGAGATAACAATGAATCAACTAATTTAATATCAATACCAAATAAAATATAAAATGAACAAAACATACCTTTCTGAGGGTAGATATTCTGCAAATATCAAAGAGATTGGCACGTGAAGCCAGGTTCGAAAGAATCCAATTAGACCCATCGTCAGTACCAATCCAGTAAAATCAAAAATATACAGAAAAACTAAAACAGAGATGAATTTCGAAGTATATTTATTTCATGTTCATATATCAATATGTGATTCTCGATAAAAATAAACATACCAGTTCGAACCAAAATAACTGCAATCGCACCAGCCAAAAATATAGAACGTGCTTTGAGTTGGAAAATCAAACTGATTAGTGCGAGTGCAACACGAGAAAACATATCAGTACCAGCACCTGTTGATACTATCATTGCAGCATCGTCCTATTTATCCAAAAAATAAAAAATTCATCAATTTTATCTCATGATGAACCAAAATGTTGAATTTGAAAACGACATTACTGTGGAAAATCCCATTGATTTCAAGTACATTGGCAGCAACGATGAAAACATATTATCCGAAAATAGTCCACAAGAAATTCCAATAATCATGTTCACATAAATCAAGTCTTTCAATAATGTTAAATCTAGAAAATCAGCAATTGTTTGCCTTTTGAACCACAAACCAAATCCGATAAATACTTGTTCATTGTTCTTTTTTTCATTTCTATAATTCGAATACCATACCAGATTCCAGACTTCGTAACATATGATTCATCAGTGAGATTAGTATGGCTAATATCATCACCAGAATCCTTTAAACTGATGATACTTGTAAGACGTTTTTGAATTGGATCGATTGCTTCGAATTGTTTTGGATCAATCAGTGATTTACTGCGCTCCGTTTTTACAGCATTGCCATCGTTCATGCTATTCTCAATCATACATGAATTTGGTAGACTATTTGTTTCTTGTTTACCAGAACATATACGAATTGCATGATATTTTTCAAGTGATTTAAAATCAACATGAATATTTGTTTGCTTCATCACTAAAATAGAGCCAAATTAATTGGAAATTCAGAGCAAGAAACTATTAGATTGGAATATATACATGGTGTTTGTTCGGCTTCAGCCGTTTTATTCACTTTGTAATGCCATTCAATTGGATGCATTGTAAGCATTCCAAAAATTGCATGTGCATTTATTGCGGCGATGATAGCCAATGTGCCCCGAAATCCATACATATTCAATAAAATATTTGTCACAATTGGATGCAACATAATTATAATGCCCTTTAAGGCTTGTACTAATCCCATTATAAAAACACGTCTCTTGACGAAATAGTGATTGAAACTGGTATAACCAACTGGAACCATAAGACCTAATCCAAAACCTAAAGTTTTAAAATATGTTTAATCTTCAATTACTACATTTTCATTAGTTTGAATTTGAACTTGATTAATCAAGTGACATTTTTGCTTTCTGATAACACTTTCACCTTGTAATATTCCAAATGATAAAATTAACATTTCAACCGAATTGACAAATACAATCATCAAACTTCCCAGAAAATATATGAAAGCACCAAATAAACCAACCGAACGCATTGTACATTTTTTAAATAAAGAACTTGATATTAAACTCGCAAAACTCAATCCACTAAAAAAGCATCCGGTTACAATTGTCACGGCACTGGTTTTTGCTCCAACATCCGTTAAAAATTCATTGAAAATTAATCCAAAAGAATGCAGACTACCCAAACCACAAGCCTAAGGGTTCACCAAAAATATGTGTTAGCAAATTTGATTTACAAATGCACAAAAACGTATACGTATGATATATATATAAATTACGAATGGTAAAGTCAATCCAATTCCAATCAAATAACTCCATCCTCCTTCAGGTGCTGTTTTTTCGAGTTCAGGTTTTTTGTCAGGCACTTTGTTAGCCATTTTTCTAGGATGATATTCAAAACAGCATTAAATCAAAACTGCGAAACGGATTTTGAATTTCTGTAAACTATTTTTTGTAATAACACGATCTGGTTGATGTTTTATCTTTGGTGAGATAAATTCAATGTCTTGTTAGTGCAATTGATTATGCTTACTTAAATGTATACAATATATTGACGCGCAAAAGCGCGCTTTATTTCAATCACACTTCGGAAACGTCAGTCCATATTATATGGAGCGGTTATATGATTAAGTATATGATTGTATCGGAGCTGGCGTCATCTGTGCGTGCATCGGAGGTTCGATGTTGACTGAATATTTTGTTGATTTGAACAGGTTATTCTTCAGCTCAGTGCAACCGAACGCATTAACATGCACTCATATCGAAAATATGTATGTTGTATTCGACTGTATTTGACATTTATGCCCGCAAATGATATTTGTACTTTGACACTATGACATTTCGCATTAGATCATGGTTTCTGTAATATGGACGCTATACATCGTTTCCATAGATGGAACCATCATCGTCTTAGATGATAGAAAATTCCAATGTGAGATTTCCAATCAAAAGTTTACATTGTAGCAAAGCTACTATGTATATTTGTAATTGTTGTCCTTTTGGCTTCAACTGATAAATTTCAATTTTTGGTGGTTATCTAGATTGTTGTCATGATTATTTATGAGGGCAGATGATTGAGGCATTATAAATATTGGAAAGAAAACAGCATCGTAAGCATTGTCTGCAATTTAATTTATCTAATTTTTATTTGATTAAGATTTTCACAATTTGTATTTTAAAAACAAAACAAAAAACTATTCATACTCGAAAATATTTGTAGATGCCATACGATTTTAGTGTAAGTTTGTTTGAACCGATGGGAAGTAAAACGTACCATACAATGTACTTTGCACAAAAAAGGGAACATTGCAAAAGTTGCGCATTCAATTCAAAGATGAACTGACTTAAGTGTGAGCGTTACAAGTGCCGTTTTTTTGGTGCAACTCTTCAGTGATTCTCTTATAATCACAATTTGCCTATAAATACACATTTCCTCCACACGGTTCATTTGCATATTCACTGAATCATCCGCAATTAAGGCAACAGTGACAAGCATCAAAATTCAAATTGTGACATTTACCGTTTATTTTTCGACAAAATGTGATGACAAAGTTTTAAATTAAATGAATTCACAGCGTTTGTTGATTTCATTATCTCATCTCATCTGAAATTGTTTATCAAGCAGATAAATAACGCGTAAGTTGCATTGAAACACAGTGGTTTATAAAAAATGAACCACAGAAAGCTTTTATTTGCGAGAAAATATTTGTTGTAGCGTATAGAAAGATATTGTCTTTGGTAACCAGTTAAACGATTCAAATTTCATTCTTTTTCGGGTACATTTTAAGCCATACAAATTCGATCAACCATGGGAAAACACATAAGCTAGTAATAAATGAAAGAATATGGAAGAAAATTATATAGCTTTGAGTGAAATCACGAATCCAACCCAAAATTGGACCAATCAAAAATATTAAATTTCCTTGCAGAAATATATAGAGCCCATAGCCGGATGCGAATCTAAAATTAAACATTTTATTTTATTTTATTTAGTTATTATGAAAAGAGAGTAGAAATACGATAAACATTTATTGCTTCGAGTAGATACATACCGTTTTGAAGGTAAATGTTCCGCAAATATAAGTGAAACGGGTACTTGCAAACAAGTATGGAAGAAACCCATCGCACCAACTGTAACCATCATTCCAACATAATCGGATACGTTGACAAGCACTACGAATAAATTTTGAAATTTCTGTTAATTTATTGAAATAGCAACAATTTCGTTTGATATCATACCAAATCGGACAATAATTGTAGTAATTGAGCCAGCCAAAAAGATATAACGTGCTTTCGGTTGAATAAATAGACAAAAAACAGCTAACACAACACGAGAAATTAGATCAGCTCCAGCACCAATTGATACAATCCCTGCGGCTTCGCTCTGTTCAAAATAATTGAAGAGTATTTGCAATTTAGCGATTAAAATACCAAAATCAATGTTCTCAAATCATACTTTTGTAAATCCCAATGTGTTCAAATACATCGGCAGCAATGGGAAAAACATATGGTCGGCTAGCAGTGCAAAAGACATGCCAAGAACGATGTTCACATAAATGACATCTTTCATTAAAGTTAAATCAAGAAATTCAACAACTTTTTGCCTGCAATGCGAAATTGATTTGCAAAATTCATTCAGTAATATATTCGATTGTCAATTCAAAATGCATACCAACATCCAATTTTAATGGTTTCTGTGGATTTTCTCAGTCCAATATCGCCGCCAAAGTCACTAAGACACATGATGCTTGCAATCCGATTTCGGATTGGATCAAATTCGGCCAGATGAGTTGGATCAGCAAGTGATTTACTGCGTTCAAATTTCTTAGTTATTAACTCATAATCGTGTTTTATTCCATTTCCGACCCAAGTGAGTTGATTCCGAGCGCTATTGATTTGGACATCTGAGGGTTCATCAATTCCATTGTGATCTTCATCTAATTTCATATCAACATTTACATCATTTTCATCTTTCTTATCCGGTGTCTTCATCACTGAAAACGAAAAATGGATTCTCCATGAAAAATATTTCAACTTCAAAGAGATTCAATTAATTTACATGGTTTGAGCTCAATTTCATGTACTTTGATGACTTTGTAATGCCATTTAATGGGATGCATTGCCAACATTCCAAAAATTGCATGTGCATTTATTGCGGCGATGATAGCCAATGTGCCACGAAATCCATACATATTCATTAAAATGTTTGTCACAATTGGATGCAATGTAATTACAAGGCCTTTCAATGCCTGTGTCACGCTCATCATGAATACACGCCTCTTGACGAAATAGTGATTGAAACTGGTATAACCAACAGGAACCATAAGACCCATTCCGCAGCCTATACATTTTTCAACGATTTCACATAAAACAATCAAAATGGAAAATAATTTACAAACCTAAGAATTCTGGTTTGAATATTTGTTGTTTGTTTGGCGAATTCAAAAAATAAACACCTTGATTTCAAAATAAGATAAAAAACCTCTGGATGAGGTGTAAACAGAGTGGCGCACTGAAAGATCCTGTTCTTAAAATGACTGATATCAAATTTTACGTGACGCTAGTAAAATATATATTTTCGTTCAAATGTTCTTCAAATAATTCAGAAAAAAAAATGTCACGGCATATTACAATGAATGTGAAGAGTGCTCCAATATGTGATATGGGCAGGATCTTTCAGTGTGCCACTCTGTTTATATCAGTAGTTTTATATGGTCAATTTATAAAAAAAAACCTTAAAAATAACAATATTTTGAGATGTACGCATACATCATCAAATCATCAAATTCAGTTCATTTCCATCGACCGAAGTGTAAATTTTGAGTCCTCTTGAAGTAAATTCGGTGAAGATATGACAAAATGAGCCTAAAGTTAGATTTTGAACTTTTTGGTTGTTTTGTCTATGTGACCCAACTTTATCCAAAAACGAGTCAATTGGATCCCAATTCCGTTGTGTTTCGATTATGATAAATGAGTGGTAACCAGTTTTTTTTTTAGATGGTCATCTATTCGTAGATGATTAGATAAGATAGCTAAGATGGCGAAAAAATCCATCTAAACGTCCTATCTACCCGGCCAACAATTTGCGTGAAAATACGAGTCCGCTAGCTATCCGAGGACAATCCACGCTTCACTGCGGATAATCGCATTGCGGTGAAACGGCTCAGAAACGTGTACTTTTGGTGTGAATTTGGTGCCATTTTTCTCATGAGAGGTAAGGTCAACCTTGAAAGTTGCAAGACTGTTTGATCAACATAAAACTTATCATAAGAATCTTATCTAAATAAAAAATAGATAACACCTAGATAAGATTTCACAATCTAAAAAAAACTCTGGTTGTAACCATGTTATATCATCATGTTTAGTATTATATCACAACGAATGAAATTCCAAATTCCAAATTCCAAATTCCAAATTCCAAAACTTTGGAACGATGAGATTTTGATGGTTGAACACTCGTTGGTCAGGTATTGAAGTGTACTATAAAAATTTACTCTTTCAGAATTTACGATAATGACAACGGGGATCAATAACGAAAAACCAAAAGAATCGATTCTCGATTTTTCTAGGTGGTGAGCAACAGCGATGGCAAACCGTGTGCAAACATATGCAATGCTGTGGTATATACCAAATATCTGCATGTGCCGTTGAATAACGTGCGCTCGTGTGCGGGTACACAAAGAAGAAATAGACTGACCGTATTCATCACGTTAGAGTGAAGAGCACGTTTCGTCTGTCTTCTATTTCGTTTACTCCGATGTCAGCGCATCGGTGCACATTTCTTCTTTTTCGTTCTCGGCTCCTTTTTATGTTCTTAACACACTACAACGTTCACTGAGCGTGCATCTCAGATCTGTGTAGGCTGTAGATTGTGTACAGTCGTTTCATTTCTTCTTTGTATGCATGTGCAAACGTCTTTACACATCGAATTTTGTATGTACAGTATGTGCAGATTCGGTATAATGTGCAGTATATCTGCCATCACTGGTGACCAAACCAGATTAAAGATTTCTTTTATTGATCTAGTTTGAAGCTTAGATTAATACCTTTCATTTGCGGTATCTGCAGGTTTTTTTACCACGTGTATTAGTGGAGCTTTGAATTTTTGAAAAAAATCGATACCCTGACACTCGCCCCCTGCTTAATTGTATATGATTAAAGAAATTCGGCCGTTTCCGACGATTTTGAACTGACTCCCAAAACCCCCTAAAAATGTCATACATCACAGAAATCAAGACGAGGAACACATATAAAACCAGAATTGAAAGTAATGGCCTATGCTCGTGAGAAGCGTAAGCCAGCCAATAGGCACACAAATACTAAAAATTTCAAATATAGAGGATCCAAACAAAGCGGATGAGAAAATTTGTACAACGTAAACGAGTGCTTGTGTGAGTGTGTGCTGGCCTACGAAGGCATAAGCAGATCTGGGTAATTTTCTAGCTTATTTAACAACTCTGTATCAAACCCTATTTTCAGGAAAAACTCTCCTTTCTGAGAAAATGTGCACAACTTTTGAACGGGTCAACCGATTTCGATGGTTGACTCAACCATGTTGAGCACTCGTTGCAAAGTTATTGAAGAGTACTATCGATTGGTCACCCAACGACAGTGGTCATGATTATACCCCGAAGCATGTGCTACATGATTAAATAAGAAGATACGTCGCCCTTGCGAACAAATGTTGGTTCCACAAAAATTCTTTTTGACTATAGCTTTCGTCTAGTTTGGTCCTTAGCTACACGCGAATGACATCGGTCGGCAACAAATGGTCCGAAAATTCGCGTATATATAGTGTTTCACTCAAAAAGTATATTTTTTTGGTGCGCCACTGGGAGAACTACCGTTCTACGTAATAATCACCTTGAAAAACACCAAACGAAATTACCAACATTTCAACCGAATTAACGAACATCGTCAACACACTTCCGATGAAATAAAGTGAAGCACCAAGAACACCAACCGAACGCATTGAAAATCGTTTAAATAAAGTGCCCGCGAATAAGGCAGTAAAACTGTGTGCACCATAGAATACGCCCGTTATTGTTGTCACAGCACTTGTTTCGGCTCCAAGATTTGTTAAAAAATCATTGAAAATGAGACCAAATGAATGCAATGAACCCGCGGCAAGCGCCTGAAACCATGTGAAATTTTAAGCTATTTAGAATTTTCTTGACAAAAATGATTCATGATATTAATATTTGATATTTACGAATGAACACGAAAGTCCAATTGCAACCAAGTAACCCCATTTGCCCTCAGGTGCCACTTTTTTGAATTTATAATTATTATTTGTGGTCAAATCATTCATCTTGTTTAGATGATGCGACGATAAAAAAGAACTAATGAATGGAATTTTCAGGTGGCTGAAATTTGCTAAGATATTGCAATCTTATCTTGGGCTAACAAGATAATATTTTGTGAGGCTTTCTGGAAAAAATAAATTCAAAAGAAAGTACTTAAAAAATTCCAAAAAAAAACTCCTAATACTATGCAGTCCGCTATAATCCACATCCAAACATGATATATATCTAAGCTGTCAACTCAAATTTGATGTTTTGAAAATTATCAACACCACAGAATAAGATCATGTAAATGTTACTGTAGTAGTGACTATGACGTCACTTACCACAGATACAAACTTCAAAATTATCATTACGATGGATTTTAGATCGAAATTTCATTAAAACTATGAGTTTTGCATATTAACTGAATCATCCGCGATTAAGACAACAATCACAAGCATCAAAATTCAAATTTTGACATTTACCGTTCACTTTTGAAAAAATGTAATGACGAAGTTTTAAATCAATTCACAGCATCGGTTGATTATCTCATCTCATCTTAAATTGTTTATCAAGCAGATAAATAACGCGTAAGTTGCATTGAAACACAGTGGTTTATAAAAAATGAAATACGCAAAACTTTTTATTTGCGAGAAAATATTTTTTGTAGCGTATAGTAAGATTTTGTCTTTTGTAACCAGTAAAAGATAATGATATGATTCAAATTCCATTCTTTTTCGGGTACATTTTAAGCCATACAAATTCGATCAACCATGGGAAAACACATAAGCTAGTAATAAATGAAAGAATATGGAAGAAAATTATATAGCTTTGAGTGACATCACGAATCCAACCCACAATTGGACCAATCAAAAATATGAAATTTCCGTGCAGAAACATATAGAGCCCATAGCCGGATGCGAATCTAAAATTAAACATTTTATTTTATTTTATTTAGTTATTATGAAAAAGAGGGTAGAAATGAGTGGAATTCATCATACACAGATTCCATCTGATTTTAAAGTGAAACATAATTTCTCTAGTCAACCGACATTTTGAGATGCGCTTTCAAGTAATCTAAATTTATGTTTTACTTTGAAAATAACAAAAAATCGTGATACGATTTTCCATATCTTGTTTTGCTTAGCTCATTTTCATTCTCAGCCATTCAAATATGATAAACATTTATTGTTTCGAGCAGACACATACCGTTCCGAAGGTAAATGTTCAGCAAATATAAGTGAAATGGGTACGTGCAAACAAGTACGGAAGAAACCCATCGCACCAATTGTCACCATCATTCCAACATAATCGGATACGTTGACAAGCACTACGAATAAATTTTGAAATTTCTGTTAATTTATTGAAATAGCAACAATTTCGTTTGATATCATACCAAATCGGACAATAATTGTAGTAATTGAGCCAGCCAAAAAGATATAACGTGCTCTTGGTTGAATAAATAGACTAAAAACAGCTAACACAACACGAGAAATTAGATCAGCTCCAGCACCAATTGATACAATCCCTGCGGCTTCGCTCTGTTCAAAATAAAAAAAAAAGAATATTTGCAAGTTTAAATCGATAACTTAATTGCTTAACTCGATATAGTAAAATCATACTTTTGTAAATCCCAATGTGTTCAAATACATCGGCAGCAATGGGAAAAATGTATTGTCGGCTAGCAGTGCAAAAGACATGCCAAGTACGATGTTCACATAAATGACATCTTTCATTAAAGTTAAATCAAAAAATTCAACAACTTTATTCCTGCAATGCGAAATTGGTTGTGTAAATTGAATTTAATAAATGCATTCAATAATATATTTGTGTCATTGTCAATTTAAAATGCATACCAACATCCAATTTTAATGGTTTCTGTGGATTTTCTCAGTCCAATATCGCCGCCAAAGTCACTAAGGCTCATGATGCTTGCAATCCGATTTCGGATTGGATCAAATTCGGCCAGATGAGTTGGATCAGCAAGTGATTTACTGCGTTCAAATTTCTTAGTTATTAACTCATCATCGTGTTTTATTCCATTTCCGACCCAAGTGAGTTGATTCCGAGCGCTATTGATTTGGACATCTGAGGGTTCATCAATTCCATTGTGATCTTTATCTAATTTCATATCAACATTTACATCATTTTCATCTTTCTTATCCGGTGTCTTCATCACTGAAAACGAAAAATGGATTCTCCATGAAAAATATTTCAACTTCAAAGAGATTCAATTAATTTACATGGTTTGAGCTCAATTTCATGTACTTTGATGACTTTGTAATGCCATTTAATGGGATGCATTGCCAACATTCCAAAAATTGCATGTGCATTTATTGCGGCGATGATAGCCAATGTGCCACGAAATCCATACATATTCATTAAAATGTTTGTCACAATTGGATGCAATGTAATTACAAGGCCTTTCAATGCCTGTGTCACGCTCATCATGAATACACGCCTCTTGACAAAATAGTGATTGAAACTGGTATAACCAACAGGAACCATAAGACCCATTCCGCAGCCTATACATTTTTTAACGATTTCACATAAAACAATCAAAATGGAAAATAATTTACAAACCTAAGAATTCTGGTTTGAATATTTGTTGTTTGTTTGTTTGGCGAATTCAAAAAATAATCACCTTGAAAAACACCAAACGAAATTACCAACATTTCAACCGAATTAACGAACATCGTTAATACACTTCCGATGAAATAAAGTGAAGCACCAAGTACACCAACCGATCGCATTGAAAATCGTTTAAACAAAGTGCTCGTGAATAAGGCAGTAAAACTTTGTGCACCATAGAATACGCCCGTTATTATTGTCACAGCACTTGTTTCGGCTCCAAGATTTGTTAAAAAATCATTGAAAATGAGACCAAATGAATGCATTGAACCCATGACAAGCGCCTGAAACCATGTGAAAATCTTAAGCTATTTAGAATTTTCTTGACAAAAATGATTCATGATATTAATATTTGATATTTACGAATGGCAACGTAAGTCCAATTGCAACCAAGTAACCCCATTGGCCCTCAGGTGCCACTTTTTTGAATTGGTAATTATTATTTGTGGTCAAATCATTCATCTTGTTTAGATGATGCGACGATAAAAAAGAACTAATGAATGGAATTTTCAGGTGGCTGAAATTTGCTAAGATATTGCAATCTTATCTTGGGCTAACGAGATAATATTTTGTGAGGCTTTCAATCTTGAGATAAACAAATTCAAAAGAAAGAATTAAATGTAACGCATTATTAAATCTTGACACAAATTCAACGTGGCATTGAAGTGATTCTCTGAATTTATTTACTAGATACTCTATTTCATAAGAATCATGATTGTTTTTATTGTACTCTATCTTCATAATTGTTCAACAAAATGATTATATGCTAATTGCAGGAATTGTTATCAGATGAAAATTTTAGACTATCTGAAAGTAGTAGTTGAGAGAAGCTAGCCACTTCCTATGCGATGACACACTCTACAGCAATCGACGTGTACTGCTCAGTTTTAAATACTGTAGCTCTCTGCCGCACTTCGCTCGAGCATCGATTGACGCTTCAAATTAGCTAACGGTCAGATCCTGATGATAATCAGCAACACTGTTTTCAGATAGCCTAATATATTGAGCTAGTAACAATCCCTGTTATAAATTATTTAACTATTTAAAATTAAACCACGGAACATGCAATCTATTTCTTCTTGTTAGAAGTAATTTTAATCCAGACCAATTCAATGGACCACAAAATAACACATAGGCCCAATATGGCCGAAAGTGAATTGAAGCAAATCACATAGCTTTGAGTTGTGTCACGAATCCATCCAATGATTGGACCAAATAAAAAACCAAAATTTCCCTGAAAAAACATATAATATGCAAGACCATTTGGAAACCTGAAAAAAACCCACAGTTCAATTATTCAGTATTGTCGAAATAGTTATTTAAAATCATCGATAATTACAGTTCATTTGGGAGATATTCGGCCAAAACCAGCGGAAACACGGCGTGAATAGTGGTACGCAACATGCCCATTGTTATTACTACTAATTTCATTCCAACCACATCAGCCAAATATATGAACACTGCAAAGAAATAATATGACTTACAAATCCTTTAACATTTCAAGTTTACATCACATTCTCTATGTATACCAAATCTCATGAAAATGATTGCAGCCATGCCAGCAAAAGTGACATAACGGATTTTGAGTGGCGTCAACAAGCTCAGAACAGCTATAGCAACGCGTGATATCAAGTCACCAGCAGCGGCTATTGCCACGAGCGTTGCTGCATCGGTCTATTCGATGAGAAAAAAATACATATTAAAACTTGGACAAATGGGTGACAGATACAAAATCGCCAGATCATACGTTGGAAAATCCGATATCGATCAAGTAAATCGGCAACAGCGTGAAGAACATATTGTCCGCAAATGTTGCAAGAGCAAGGACAAACATAATATTCAAATAAATAACATCATTAAACAGTGTCAAATCGAGAAATTTGTTTACTGTTTGCAGTGGGTTAAACCATTTTGGTTGATTTTCATCCGTATCATCGATTTTCACTTCGACATCAACTTTGTCTGATAATTCAATTCCTTCATTATTTGAAATCATCACTAAAATTGAGTGAAAATTATGGAATATTAATATTAAATTATGGAAAATAATGCCAGAAAAACCTCTCAATATCGGAGTCCCACTTGTCCAAATAATATTCAATTCGTCAACTCGTAGAACTTTGGATGTTTCGGTAGTCGAAGGACTTTCTGTCGTGTAAAGTTCATTGGACCAAATTGGTTTTACAGTATTTGGAGTTGGAGGGAAGCTCCATACATTCCATTATTGGAAGGTTTTTTTTTCTGTTGTATATGTGATATACAGTTGTAGTTTGTATTTACAGGGTTGTTGTTCATCTACAGGAACTTTGATTAATTTATAGTGCCATTCTATGGGATGCATCACTAACATTCCAAAAATAACATGCGCATTGATTGCCGCTATGATTGCCATTGCTCCACGAAAACCAAACACGTCCATTACAATTCCAACTAAAATTGGATGGAACATTAACAGTACACCTTTTAAGGCCTGTGACATGCCCAACATAAATACACGTCTTTTGACAAAGTATTGATTGAATGTGGCATAAACGGCCGGTAATATTAGTCCCACACCAGCACCTATGGTTTAAATGGTCAGTCATAACAGTTTTTTTTTTTATTGAAATCTTATAGCATTTGTTTTTCGTTAAAGGAAAACTCTACTTGGAAAACTCACCTTGCAGAACACCAAATGAGAGTGTTAGCATTTCAACAGAAGTAATGAAAATAGAGACTAAACCACCGAGGAAGAATAACAATGCACCAAATAAGCTTACAGATCGCATCGAAAATCTTTTATACAAAGCACCCGAAAATAAACTGGCAAAACTATGTACAATGCTACCGACCCCGAATATTAATGTCACAGCGCTTGTTTGAGCACCCACACTTTTTATAAAATCATTGAACATCAAACCAAATGAGTTTTGGTTTCCTAAGCAGCATGCCTGAAAAAAAAACGTCCATTATTCATTTTACGAACAGTTTATAAATAATAGATATTAACTTCATGACAAAGTAATTGAGAGCTTTGATTCAACACGTACGAGTGATGCTACAGAAATTACAATTAAATATCCCCATGATCCTTCAGGAGCAACTTTTTTAATTCGATACTTTACATTCGGAATTACACATGTATCACTCATTTTATTCAGTTGCACCAAATTATTACTTCAAACTTCTTCAGACGTTCAACGAATTTGAATATACAACGCTCCAAAATATCGTTGCGCCGTGACCAAAATGTTGCAGAAAGTAATCCATTTGAAATATATTATCAAAGAGCAAATATAGATTTTGTATTCATTTCATTTATCACAATATTTGATATCGCCCAAAAAAAACGAGTTTTCGTCTATGTTTTCGTATTGAATGTATCTTCCACTCATGGTGTTAACGTACGGCAAATTAATTTATTACCATTTACAGTTCGCAGTTAACACACAAAAATGCATTTAAAAAAAAAACTTGGCTGCGTGTAAGGTTTATAGCAGGGGTGGGCGCAGGTAGCCCTGACAGTATTGAGGATAGCTCGAATAGTTCGAAATCATTGTCGAGACAATCCAAATCAATAGAATTTGTTGTTTTTTGTTGGATACAATTTACAATAAAATCTATTATTTTGAATTGCGATTCTAATGATTTCAAACTATTCTATTGATAGATAGCTATCCCAAATGTTGTCAGTTCTATCCGTGCCTACCTCTGGCTCTATAGTGAAGCAATGAGTGAATGAGTGACGTACCAAGTGCAGTAGCCACCATGCACTAAAATTTGTAGTCTAAAAATTATCATTACACATAATCGAATGACTTGATTCGAGTCATGCCCACTCGCGGTTTTACACTGTCAAAATGGAAGATGCAAGATGTAATTCCTGGGAGAAACTTTGAATTGGATACGAATAAATAATGTGAGTAAGAACAAAAACCGAATGAAACTTGAATTTGGAATTGTGTTTAATTGTTTCTTTATTCGGATCTTCTTATAATCTGTAGTTTGTAAACATTAATTAAACTGAAATAAATAAACGAAATTTATTGATATTACTGAATTGATGGCCGAGATTTGTTTTGATCCGTTTTGGGATGCATTCGAAGCCATACAATTTCAATAATCCATGGAATGGCACACAAACTCATAATAAATGTGAGCGAATGAAAGCAAATGATAAAACTTTGTGTGACATCACGAATCCAACCGATGAATGGGCCAATCAAAAATGCAAAATTCCCTTGAAGAAACATAAAAAGGCCATAGCCAGAGGCAAATCTAAAATAATATAAATTCCAAATTAGCATGCTGTGGTTAACTAATTATCACCGGTTTGATAATGTTGTTGTGGTGTTTTTAATATTGAGTATTTATATAAATTTACCTCTCTGGTGGCAAATGCTCACCAAAAACAAGCGCCAACGGAACATGCACAAATGTTCGAAAGAATCCCATCACACAAGTTATAACAAACATTCCAATGAAATCGTGAATATTGATAAAGACTGGAAAAGTGAAGTAAAATTTTGATTTCGTGTTTTTTATTTCGCCAACTTGTCTATTGTTAATGTAATACACTACCGAATCTAAAGATTATCGTTGCAATGGCGCCGGTCAAATAGATATATCGTGCTTTGATTTGAATAAAAAAGCTAACAATTGCCAGAAATACACGTGAACATAAATCAGCAGCAGCGCCAGCTGCCACAATCATTGCTGCTTCGGTCTGTGTGTGAAGAAAATTAACAATTTCAAACACTTATTTGATATCTACGAGTATTGATGGCGTTGATGGGTGTTTTACTTGAGTAAATTTCAATTCAAACAAATACAATGGCTGTAGTGTGAAGAACGAATTATCCGAATATAATGCAAAGGATATTCCAAGAACGATGTTTACGTAGGTCCAATCTTTTAATAATGTTAAATCAAGAAAATCGACCACTTTTTGCCTATTAATTGACCGAATAAAAGTGATTCATTGGCGTAAACGATATGAAATTGTGCGATTATTTTTATTCGAAAAGTGTACCATTTTTTAGTTTTACTGGGTTTACAATTCTCACTTAAGACAGCCGTACCATTCCAATCGCCCAAACTCATGACACTTGGCATACGTTGTTTGAGTGTCACAAAATCCGCATACTGTGTCGGATCAAGTGATTTACTTCGTTCAAGTTTCAGTAAAATTGCATCATCGGTATTTTCGATAAAGTTATTCTTATCTGACTCGGGGCTCGACACACTTAAACGTGACTTTTTCATCACACACGCTGGCAATTGACTCAATTCAAATTCATCATCTGACATCTTATTTGCTTTATTCTCATCAATTACTAAAACAAAAGCGATAAGGTCACAAGTCCATGAACAATTATAATAGAGACATTGAAACAAAATAAATGAATAGAAATTACATGGCTTAATTTCAAAAACACGAGTTTGAATCACTTTATAATGCCATTTGATCGGATGCATCACAAGCATTCCCCAAATTGTGTGGCCACTTATCGCTGCAATCATTGCCATTGCACCACGAAATCCAAATGCTTGCATTAAACAATTCACTAAAAGTGGATAGCCCATAATTCCAATACCAATTAGGGCCTGAGCCACGCTCATCATAAACACTCGTTTTGTCACAAAATAATTATTGAATGTGGTAAATGCAACGGGCATCATGAATCCAAATCCAGCACCTAAATTGATTTATTAATTTCAGAAAATGCATCAATTTTTGTTGGGATAAAATCGTTTTTTTTTTGTTTGTTTGTTTAAATTTACCTTGTAACACCCCGAATGAAACGATCAAATGTTCAACAGATGTGGCAAAAACCATCATAAAATTACCCAGAAAATAAATTGAACTCCCAAATATGCCAATGGAACGTACGGAAAATTTCTTAAATAGCGTGTTTGTAAAGAGTCCAGCAAAACTAAGCGCACTAAAGAATGTGCCGATTATTATTGTTACTGAACTGGTTGCTCCGCCTAAATTTGTTATAAAATCATTGAACATCAATCCAAATGATGACAAACTACCTAGTGCGCAAGCCTAAAATGTATATAGAGTTGGTGTTAGGTCCAACAAATTTCTTGTTTTTTGGTGTGTGTTTTTAAATAGAAAATGCAAAAATTTACGATTGGAAGTGCCATCCCGATAGCGACTAAGTAGCCAAATCCACCTTCTGGAGCTATCCTCTCAGTTTGATATTGAATTTTTTCAAGATCACTCATTTCTTTTTCCTACCTTATTTGGACACGTTTAAGTTACTAAAACGAACTAATTGACTACTGTTGGAGCTAAGCTACTGAATATCTTTTTATCAACTCACATGAACAATGAACATTAATCTGCTGTGTCACAGTGATAAAATCAATTCTACTCACAGAGATCAAGTAAATAAATGTCACAACCGGCTGTGGGTTTTTTTCCAATAGTATTCATTAACACATTTTCAAGGTAGTAGTCAGTTTTAATGATTTAATTCCTTATAAAGAGTATCAAATTTAAGTTGTTTAAAAAAAAAAAAAACTGGGCACGTATTATAAATATAACTATAGATATGTGATTATAATCACATGCTTAAATATTGCTACTACAGTAAAATCCTGTGGATGCATATGCCATCAGAATATGATGTTGTCGGTTGTAAAGGATTCACTTGTGTGCTGTGATGCATATCGAAAATCAAAAATACTAGCAAATGCTTGGTTTGTTTACTTCTAAATGTTTACTACTGAATGACTATTGAAATGTCAAAAATACCGGATTGATACTGAATAGAACTTGTATCTATTTTATTACTATTCGCAAAGTAAATGGCGTAAAATTCGAATGACGGTAAAATTAATATGCATATTCCATGGAATCTTTGCCTTTCTATTGTCAAATAAACACTAAATACCAACAGCATTGGCACGTGAATATATTGCAGTTACAATTACCATTTCAATCAAATCAAACACACACAAATATATTCAATTATAGATATCTATTCATTGAAGTGTTTGCAAATCGATAAGCTAGATATTAGACGGGATTATTACATAAAACATACCAAATCGGGCAACTAAGGTAAGTGCTACACATAACGCTGCTTTTACTTGAATAAATCAGTTCATAATAGCCAATAAAATCTGAGAGCTCAAATCAGCAGCAAATTGCAATTACCACAGCCCTAGTCACACAGCCGCATTGACCTATTGAAAAAAGCAAGAAATGTGCAAGCGAATTGTTGGAATATCGAACGAATAAAAACCAGTTTTTGGTCAATAAAAATGTAATAAATGTTATCCTGAAAATTCATGGTGAAGAAGATCCGCACAAAACGGAATGCATAAAGTAATATTAAGGCTATTCCGATTAAGATATAAGGTATTTATGATTTTGTCTATCTGTTTCATATAACAATACCAGTGTATTGGTTTGGTATCAAAGTCTAAAAGTAGTAAAAAAATAAATACTTTGGATAATTCTACATCGAACTGGTATATTGCTATCAAACGAAGTGTAATTTCATTGAATTCAAAGCAATTTATTAGCACCGCCAAATACTGGCTGAGTTATCATAATAAAAGATTACAAATAGAATTGCTAATTTAATTAAATCGATAGAAATTCCCGATCGTTTAAATAAAAATTTATTTCATCAATATGTGTCAAATATGTCTATGTATGCATATTATTTACGTCAATCAATTGTCATATTTCTGTGCGAATCATGCCAGATGGTGCAGTGTGTTTGACAGTAGCAGCAGACCTCATTTTCAAAATCATTGATTCACATAAATTCGGATTTGATTGGACAATACAATTGGATTTATGTCGTCGGTAGTCCCCCCTTCCCCTGAGCTGAGATTCTCTTCAAGAACTTCTCGAACGCGTCCCCTCAACTCTTGGCACCCCTCTTAAATACTTATAATTATTGAAAAACCCAACTTTGTGGAGTGACTCACAAGATCACTCACTGCCTCCGAATCGATTCATAAGCAGCAGTCGACCTTTGAGACGTTTTTTCGATGAGTGGGGTAAACTCACTCATCTTTCGTGTCTGGTGATCGGTAGCTCTTTTCCATGGATACACTCGAAACCAAGCAAATTCAATGAGCCATGGCACTGCACACATGGCCATACATAATGTGAGCGCATGAAAGCTTATCACATAGCTTTTGGTTGCATCACGAATCCAGCCGATGATTGGACTCACTGCAAATGACGAAATACCTTGGATAAACATGTAAAGTCCATACCCAGGTGCGAATCTAAAAATAACAACATTTAACATTTGTATAAATGATTAAAAATTAATTTTAGAAAAAAATGTAATTATCATTTGTACCTTTCTTTCGGCAAGTGATCAGCGAACATAAGTGGGAGTGGTAAGTGAATAAAAGTTTTGAAGAATCCCAACAGACCTATTGCTATTGCCAACCCAACAAAATCATACACTTTCAAAAACCCTGTAACCAAAAAGTATCAAATATGATTAACATTTCAGATTTAAAATAAAATCTTTCAAATTCACTCAATTCGTACCGAATCGTAGAACTATTGTCATCACTGCACCAGTCAGAAAGATGTAACGGGCCTTAATGATTACGAAAAAAGTGAAAACGGTTAAAAATATACGAGCGCCCAAATCAAAGAAAGCTGCTACTGATAAAAGCAATGCCGTGTTGTCCTGTTCCAATTAGGTTTCACAAATTCATAAAATTAATTAAATTTTTTTTTTTTCATCGTCAAATGATGCGTCGACTTTTTATCTTACCTTTGTGATCTTGATTTCATTCAAATATATTGGAAGTAAGGTATTGAAGGTAGTTTCTGAAAAAACAGCAAGGCTAGTGCCAACAGCCAGATTAACATACACCACATCTTTGAGTAAGCTCAAGTCAAAAAAATCAGCCACTTGTTGCCTGAAAACAATTAAAATATCTCAATTGCATCAAAACTCAAAACAGTTTTGGGTTTTTCTTTTTATACCATTTCCCAGTTTTGATTGGTTCAAGAGTTACAGCAACACCATTGCTCATTGCCGATACCATTGAATATTGTGTTTGTTTCGAATTGAATCTACGTTCGTCTGTTTGGTGCAGATGCTCGTGATGCTCAATTTTAATTGATTTTGAATCATTTTCGATGTTGCGTTCACATGAAACCTCTTTTATTACACCTAAATGAGCATAGGAATAGATGCAATTATCAAAACAAAAGAAAGCGCTATTAAAATCATTGTAAATGAGTTCTCGTTTTCTCAGCATTTTCATCTAATTTACCTTCATTTTCACATGTTATTGTCACTTCGTTGCCATTTTCTACGGTGTTTATAACTAAAATAAATTGATTAGATTTTGTATCAGTTACATTTTCATTACCATAAAAAAAAGTAGAATTCATTTACATGGTTTAGCTTCGTCGTTTGAGATTTTGATCGTTTTGTAATGCCATTTTACAGGATGCATGCAAAGCATACCGACAATGGTGTGAGCACTTATGGCCGCAAGCACCATCAATGCACCACGATAACCATAAGTGGTCATTAAAAACTGCACTAAAATCGGATACATCATGCATCCAACACTAACCAAGGTTTGTGCAATGCTCATCATTAGAACTCGCCTTTTAACAAAATATCCATTGAATGTTGTGAACAGAGACGGTATCATAAATCCGACGCCAAACCCTAAAAATATGTCGAATGAAATCAGTTTTCAACACAATTAAATTTATGATTAAATTTGATTTGATGTTAGAAATTTACCTTGTAAAATACCATTTGAAATGATCAAATGATGGACTGATGTAGCAATAATAGGAATTACATTGCCCAAAACAAACATTAAGCTGCCAATTAATCCAACCATTCGTCTAGGTAATGTTTTGAATAAGATGCTGGCAAAAAGACCACCAAAACTCATTGCAAAACCAAAACATCCCATGATTACACCAACTGCCGTAGTTTTACCACCCACACTTTTGATGAAATCATCATATATGAAACCAAAGCATCCAACAACACCCCATATGCAACTCTACAAATATTCTATTCAATTTTCTTTGGTTCTTTTTTCGTCTTACATTTTTTCTTATTTCAATTTGAATATTTACAAGTGATACTGCCAATCCGAGGACAATTACGTAACCAAAACCTCCTTCTGGTACCTTTTCGATGCGATGTCGTTTTTTAGCTTCACTCATTATTGCTGTTTTTTTTTCTTGTCTGAGCTAATGAAGAACCAAAAATCAACTGTGACATGTACATTTAAGATTTAGATAAAACATGCATTCTGATCATAGCAGAATCAGCACCTGTTGTCTGTTAATACATTTATCATTTTTTAATAATTTCGTACTTTTACCAGAGTTCAAAATTAAAAATATTCTTATATCTTGATAAGAATATTGTTTTCCATTGTTTTCTTGGCTAACATTGTTCCGCAGACATCCTTGAAAATTGAACGTAAGAAAAACGCTCGAAACGTCGGCATTTAACTAAATCAATTTCATTGACCTAATAGGTAATTCTTAGAATACAAACACAATCATTTACGTCATTATTTATTTACTTTACTTCATTTTAACAAATTATGGCCATTCACGAGAACAATTGATGTGATAAGAATAAAGTATGAGATGTCAAGATTCTGTAGAGAGTTGACATTTCAGAGGTGATTTCTGAATACAACTTATTCATCTGTTATCATGCATATTGCAAAGATTCATTTGATTGAATGTTGATGCATAGGGGAGGCTCGGATAACACCCCCATAAATTATCTCTAGGGCACTTCCGTTCACTGAACGTTTTTTTCAGTTATCTACCCACATTTGACAGGACCCCCCCCCCTCTCCCCTCTTCAAGTTGGCGACCATGCACCACACTGATTTCATTTAAATCACTGCCACCTCTGATAAAACACTCCAGCTGTTGAATCGATCATATCTTTTTCACAACTCATAAAAGTTAATTGCATTTTTATTGTGCTACTTCACAAGTATGACTATCAGTCATTTCAACAAAACGGCTAAATTTGCATAGGCTGGAATGCGTATGCCGTGTTCAAGTGAATGGATTCGTTATTTTACAAGTTCAAATTAATGTTAATTGAAAAGTATCCATTTAGTAAATGGCATTTACAACAGTAAAAATATGTTTGAAAAAATGCCTCCCAGTACCAATCTGTTGTAGTACCAAGTATTTGAAACTTCAAAAGACATTCATTATTAAACGAATCTAGAGAAAATATTCCTAGTACAAGCTATAATGCTGATAATGAATTTATCTAATTGTTATTTGGATCATCAAGTAATTTATTGTTTTCAATGAAAATAGATGTTAATTAAGTGTAAATTCTAGCGATCTCGTTGAAATATTCGAATCCATACAATTTCAACGATCCATGGAATAGCACACAGGCTCATAACAAACGTAAGTGAATGAAAGCAAACTGCATAGCTCTGTGTAATATCGCGAATCCAGCCGACAAAAGGTCCAATTAAAAATGTAATATTTCCCGATAAAAACATGAAAAGACCGTAACCAGAAGGGAACCTGAAATGTTAGAAAAAAAAAAACAAAATTTAAGACGATCAAAATAAATGAATGGAGTAAAATGAATATGAAATTTAATATCGTCACCTTTCAATTGTCAAATAATCACTAAATACCAATGGCATAGGCACGTGAACCCAGGTACGCAAAAATCCCATTATTGCAGTTACAATTGCCATTCCAATAAAATCGGATACACACAAAAATACTAAAATATTGACATCAATTCATTGAAGTGCTTGCAAATCGAGAAAAGCTACCAATTGAACGACAATTTATGAAAACAAATGTTTTCCAAAACATACCAAATCGAGCAACTACGGTAAGTGCTGCACCAGCCAAATACACATAACGTGCTTTAACTTGAATAAATAAACTCATAACAGCCAAGAAAACCCGAGAGCTCAAATCAGCAGCGGCTCCAATTGCAATTATCACAGCTGCATCGGCCTAATGAAAATACCAATGAGGTGTAAACGAATTTTTTGAACGCTGAAACTAGATGCGTGCCATTTTTGGCTATTAAATATCTAATAAATAAACGGTTTACTTTGGAAAATCCTATTTCGAACAGGTACATTGGTTGCAATGTAAAAAATGCTGTATCTGAGTAGAGTGCAAATGAAATGCCCAATGCGATATTAACATAGATCAAATCATTCAATAGACTCAAGTCGAGAAAATCAACCACCCGTTGCCTACAAATTGGTTATTAATGAGTTCTAATTCAATTTGATAAAATACATGCGATTGCGTTACCATTTGCCATTTCGTTGAACTGGTTCAGGTAATTCACTCACAATAACTGCACCAGTCCAATTGCCCAAGCTCGAAATACTTGAAATACGTCTTTTATTTGGATCAAATCCATCGAGATCATGTGTCGGATCCAGTGACATACTTCGTTCACTTTTCAGAAGTGTTGCATCGTTATTCAGATGGGTAGGAATCGAAAGGTTTGAATTGTGACATGGCACACTTAAATGATTCATTTTCTCATTCTCACAAGGTTTGACTTGACTATCTTCATCAGACATGACGATAATCTTCACTTCACTTTCTTTGCCATTTGAATGAACAACTATAAATACAATTATATTTACTAATATAAAAAAAAAAAAAATACAATGACAAAAGAATGCAATTGATTTACGTGGCTTCATTTCGTCTACAGGAATTTTGATAATATTATAATGCCATTCAATCGGATGCATAACAAGCATTCCGAAAATTGCGTGACCATTGATTGCAGCCAACACAGCCATTGTACCTCGAAAACCATACTTGTCCATCAAAAATTGCACTAGTATTGGATAACCCATCGTTCCGACTCCAATTAATGATTGCGCTACGCTCATCATAACCACACGCTTATTTACAAAATAATGATTGAATGTAGTGTATGCGACAGGAATCATGAATCCAAAACCAGCGCCTGAATGTATAGAATTTATTTCGAATGATTTGGTGTGCGTCAACACAAAGATGTTTGTCAGGGGCTTTTTGATCTAAACTTTTATTCAAATGAGTAATTATTTGATTCGGTCTTACCTTGAAAAATACTAAATGAAATCATTAATTGCTCAACTGAAGTAACAAAGATAGTCAACAGACTGCCCAAAAAATACATTGAACCCCCAAACACACCAACTGTGCGAATCGAAAACTTTTTAAATAACGTATTTGTGAATAGACCAGCAAAGCTTAATGCACAGAAAAAGCAACTCGTAATAATCGTTACAGCGCTGGTCTCTTCCCCTAAACTCGTCAAAAAGTCATTGAACATTAATCCAAACGATGGCATACTGCTCAATGCACACACCTAAAAGATAATCGATTATTTTTCAAGATGTTCAAAATCACCTTCAAATTATAGTATTTGTTGATATTTACGAACGGCAATGCCATTCCGATAGCAATGATATATCCAAATCCACCTTCTGGCGGCATCTTTTCAATGTGAAACTTTCTTCGTCCGATTATTTCGCTCATGTTTACGACTTAATGAATTGATGATGATCGAATTACGGGTAATAAACTACTAAATCCAAGTTTAGCTACTGCAATTTTATTTGATGCAGAACATACTTATCTATATTTGAGGATTTAGATAACTATGTTTACCATCAACGTCTGGAGCTTCTACGATAAATCCATTGCAGATTTATTTTCAGACGCAAATTCTGACGTTAACAGGTCAACGGTTTCAAAACCGGTAGCTTATTTATTCAGATTTGCGATTTCAAAAGACAGTTGCGGAACCAAATTGATTCATTTATTCATATAAACTAAATTCACGATTCAACTCTATCTTGGGCAATCAAATAGAAAACGATTCAATTTCATAATCTTCGTTGACACTTTTTGGGATTTATAAGGTAGTATATACAAGGTATAATAAGTGAAGATTAGCATCGCCTTATCAAACATCCTGTAATTCAAACAACTAGGTATTATTTTGATGGACTCATATTCACTACATATGAATTTTTATGTGCATTTTCGGATTTTCCAGGTTCAAATTAGTTGAGTTTGATATAAATATGGTTATCTGCTGTTGAAATCGATCAGACATCTTTTCATTTTGTTGTAAGACTTTGAAAAGACGATCCATGACAAGCATAACGTAGCTCTAGGCTCGTAGCGCCGCAAACTGCTGGAACACATCTAAGATGTGTGAATCCAAATCATACGAGAAAAGAAGTGTTTCCAATGTGCTACTGTACTTCTGTATTTGCTCGTGGTGCTAAGCAAAAGAAATGGACACGAATTTAATTGTTATGGTAAATGATATTATGACATTACCAATAAAAAGACCTGTTGCAATCGGCCAAGATACCAGCCGGTGTCAAAATCTTGGCTATCTGTATCACAGCGAACCAAGTGCTCTGACAAAATCATAATGAAACGTTGGAATACAATCAAAAATAGATGCTTCTGATCAACATTGGCCGCTTCAAGTTTCGCCTCCATTTTTTCGACCATTTCTTCCGTTGGTTTTTCACCAACATCAATTTTCTTGCGTTTGTTTGTTGTTTTATCTTCTGAATCACAGGATGAAGATCCTACGCGAGGTAATTTCACCTTAGCTTCGGCCAATTCCGTGCCTGTTTAAATTCAAAGGGAGGACAAATGGGGCAGTTAATACACAGACAATTGATGGAAATGTTCAAAACCAAAATTCAATTCAATTTAAAAAATCAAAAAAGACCCAGTTTGATGACATTTTTTTTTATGGTTAAATGAAGAATTTCCCACAAGTACATTTTTGTGAAATCGGCATTCATCTCTTTGGAGAAAATCCATGTGGCAACGGCCGAACACTCGACTACCTGTGTTTTCAGTAGCTTGTCAACTAATACGCACATCATCTGCTGATGGCTACTCCAGAGCTCATACAAGTTATGAACCAAACAAATTTGACCTCGGACTCAGCAATCGTCTGAAACAATACACAAACAAAATATGATACCTGAAACTATTCCGAAGCATTACAAATAAATTGATTGTGTCTTACTTTGAAAACGTGATGGAATTTTGCGATTGCAGCAAAACTGTGTGAAAAACTCTTTGAGCCCAGATTCAATAAAGTCTGAACGAAAACGTCAATTTTCAGTGGATTGTATGTCATTTCAATCATGTCTCACACGAAATCGTTTAAATGGAACCACTTTTCAGACATACCGTTGTTAGATATTGCAATGAAACTACCTTCAAACGTGAAATAATAAAATTCTGCGATGATCCGATCATTATAGACAATTCTCTTCAGGCAAAATGTTTGAAGTATTTTAATAACAACGCCGATACAATTTACAAAGTTCTTAAGAGCAATCAATTGAGAGATATAGGGAAATACGATTGAGAGCACCAGTGCATTGTTACCAAATGGCCGATATACATTTGGTAAGGCATTTGTTTAAATGTTTTTTCCACTTCTTATTCGAGTTTAATCTCCATCTGGACTTAGTGTCAATTTTACACTATTGTTTAATTGGAATATCGATTATAACCTATTTTAACATGCTACTAAAAGATTGAACAAAACCCAAAAGAAGTGAATTTTTTTTTTAAATACAAGCTCTAGCTTGTATTGTGTGGAATTATTCATGTAGTTGTAAGCGAGCTTCGGTTGTTTCTATCGTGGGAATTCTACGTATTTTCTTTGTTCTTCACCAATCCTTTCGCTTTCCGCCTGTGTGTGTTGTAAAACCACAATATGAAATACAAAATATGCAAAATAGCATGCGCATGAAAGAGTCAAGCTAATTTTCCATCCCCATACACCACAATGTACCATCAGTTTATGTGCGAGTTCAAATGTCTACTATTTTATCTCTTTCGAGCATTCTGTTTGTCATTACGGACTTTTCAGTGCATTCGAAATATTGTGTACTACATTTGATGCAAAGCAAAATAGAATAAAGACAATTTGCGACTCTCTTTTCGGTCAGTGTTTGAGTGGAAAAAAAATAGCCGTTGCATGGAAGTCACATCGAAAATATTCTTATCCTTTTACTCACACTCAATTCGTCACTGACTCAGTTCCTTTCATACAAAGCAACAAACACACGGTGTTTGTCTTACACATCGCTGCATACGAATGAGAATGAGACACAGAGAAACAAGAAAAACACACACACACACACATAGAATCATAACCAATGTACAAGGGCACATCAATCGTTTACTGTGGTCAACGTTCATGCGAGAGCAACAGAGAAGAATATGAATAGCAAACACAAGAGGTTGTGAAATTATTTTGTGGAATTGGGAATGTAGTTGTTTAGAGTATTGTGTTCACACACAGTTGTTCCTTCACACGTATAGGCAGCGAAGAGAAACGCACAACATTGGTGTTTGGTTATTCAGTTCAGTCTAAACCATTAAAGAGAACTAAATTCAAAATTCAGTGCTTCAAAAAAAAGGATTTCAACCAAACATGAAGCTGATATTTATAGTTCTTGGTGTTGTTGGTGCATTCGCAATTTTCGGTTTGTTACACCAATTTCATTTGAAATAAATTTCATTCTACATAAATTTATTTTATTATCATTATTTTGCACCTTTATCCCAATGTGTTTGTTGGTTGAACTTTTTTTTATACTCTTCATAATAAGTTGATTAATTATTTGTTGTTGTTGTTTTGTTCTCATTTTTCGCAGAGGCCAAAACTGTGTTCAGTAGAGATCCTCAATGGCTGTATCAATCGAAAGGGTACGTTCAATATTTTTGCGTGTGAATTATTTCCCTCTGGTTCTCGAATAATAGATGGCGGAAGCAGCAAAGACCTTAATTGCAACTCGTGTTAATAGTATTAACTTAATACCACGCGCTGCGTTTTCACGCGTTAATACCTAGGTTAATAGCATTATTAGCTTAATACAATTCGATATGGTGCTTAATACCATTCGTGAACGATTCCAATGGCTGGAGTTGCAATTAAGGCCTTTAAGGTTCTGGCTAAAATGTTAAGCTTGCACTTTTATCGGCGTCATATATTTTTTTCTGCTTAAGAATGTAGTTCCATAGCATATAACGAAAACGTTTCATTGTTACAGAAATACATTACCGAAGTGTGTTGGGTGCGTCTTTTGTGAGGAGATGATTGATCACTTTAAGTAATAATATTATTGAGCAGAATGCTTTTTTTTTCGTTTCTGATAAAACGGAGCAATTTCCAAACAATAATTGTTTAAATGAAACTACTTTTCAGACATGCCGTTAGATATTTGAATGAAACTACCTTCAAGAGTGAAATAATAAAATCCTGCGATGATCCGATCGTTACAGACAATTCTCTTCAGGCAGAATGTTTGAAGTATTTTAATAACAACGCCGATACAATTTACAAAGTTCTTAAAAGCAATCAAACTGCGCGCAACATCTGTAAAGCACAGGGACTTTGTTCAATGGTGAACTATGGCTCAAGTGCTTTAGAAATGCAAGTGAATCAACAAGTTTTTCAATCAAAACGTGTTTCCACTGTAAATAATTTTGCCACATGCATCGTATGTAGGGCAAACGTTATAAGATTCAGGTAATATTTTTCTCGTTTCTGAGAAGCTGGAATTACCAAGCAAATTAACAAAACTCCAATAAAATGATTTAAATAACACTTTTTTTTTATCAGGAAATTTGTTGACGTTAACACAAAACATAACTTCGAGATGGAGATCAGATCTACTTGCGGACATTTTATATACGTGTCAGATTGTTTGCAATGTTTATACAAAAATGCTGATACAATTTACGATATTGTTAAAAGCAAAGATGTTGATAGCATCTGTAAAAGATATTGTTCAAAGGTCAAAAATGGATCAAGTGCTTTGAAAACACAAGCCAATCAAGATATGTCGGAGTCTGGCCAAGATCAGAAATTTCTTTTAAATTTCTTTGAAGTTATATTCCAAAGCAGACCCGGAAGCGTGTCCAGCCGAAACGAATTCGAGCGCGAACGACACGTGTTTTTAAAGCAGTAGCAGCAGTGACGTGGGAAGCCAAGTTACATTCATCTCTTGCAAATTATCAACATATTCTGAAAATGAATAAAAGAAAAGAAAATGCAGCTCAATCTAACGATGAATGATTCAAAAAATAAAACAACCCATTTTCATAGTCTTAATTGATGTTTTTCATTTTATTTATATTTTCAATTAAACTGTCTTACATCATTCATCATTTAAACTACTGGTATAAATGTTCGTCACATTGACTGGCTATACTAAATTTAAGCAGCTCTCCTCTTGTTGTTTTCGGGTTTTTTTCTGCATTTGATTAAATGAACAGTTTAATAATTCATTTTTTTTTTAAGTGAATAAACAAACAAATTGTCTACGTTTAAACTTAACATCTCTAAAAAAAAGCATTGTAAAATTCAAAATGAATTGGATTCTTGTGGATTTTAAGTGGCGTTAACATTAATGTACGTGAATCAGTCGATGATAATTTTTTTGTTTGTTTGTTTTCTTGAAATTTGATTAATAAAATACAATAAACTCTTTGAACGTTATACTGTTTGCACGATATAAGGACTTAACTATAAAAACCTATTCCATAAGCTTTTATTTCTCGTTTCGCTCAGCCTTACAACAAGTACTAGATTGTTATGTGATATTAAACAGAAATGTTTTTACATTGAACATTTGAATAATTTCATTTGACACAATTCATTGATAAATTTGGACATTTAAAATTTTACGAAAACGATGCAATCCACACATACACAAAAACCCCCATCAAATTACATGGGATCAAATCAATGACACAATTAGCACATTTATTCTAACAATTAAGTTATCGATAGTTGTTGTTGTTGTTGTTTTTTTTTCTCAATTCAATCAGAATTTACATAAATTATTCTACGGTGAGTACATTTCTAACACATGCAAAAGGTGTTTTCCCTTGCCATCGGTTTATTGATAATTCAAGGTTCACAAATAATCTAACATTAAAATCTAATAGGATTTCGGCGCCTGTGCTCTCTTTAGACTAAATTGTTTGTTCAAATACAAAACAAATGTCTTTTATTTTTGTATTTACAAAATTGGGTCTAAACGTACACGATTTAAAAAAAAAAAAAAAAAAAAATGAAAAACAAACACACAAAAAAGTTGGTTCCAAAAATTTTCTTTTTTCGGGTACATCCCGGGTGGTGAGATGGAAGTGAGCTCAATTTGGGCCGATTTTTTGGCAGGTAAATTTGTTTCAAAAGTATTTTGGTTAAAAACAACCATTTATTTAAATGTAGATATATTTATTATGCGTTGGTTATATTTGTATGGCATTCGGTGTTTGTGTATCATTTTCCTATCATTTCATAATCCCAATCGACATCAAACCCAAAAACAATGGGCCAACAGCATAATATCTACATCCAAATCTAATGACTGGTTAAAAAATGTATTTTATTTTTCAAGTGTTTCCCAAATCAATTGGTTTATTATTTTGATGTGTTTAAACATTCAAAAACGGTCTATGTATGTTACAATATAATCGGTAGAATTTCATCTGGCAAGAATATAGAACAATTTCATGTCTCACCATTGGGATGCCATGCATCATATATATGTATGTTTATGTGAAATGTGACAGTTGAGTGTTGTTGATGATAATTTGTAGAAAACAATTGTTTCAAACTTTCTTTTATCAAACTTAGCACATAAATGTTGAGCTAAACACCTCTTTATCATGCAGCATTTGAATGTTAAATAAAATAATATGAATTGTATACTAGATTGTATATGCGTGAAACGGATGCTGACACTACATTTACCTAGACTAATTGTGTATGCTATTTGATTTATTTAACACATCAACATCAACATAAAGCTTACTGATAAACTTATATATCTCATCACTTTGATCACCAACACATCCAAAGTACTCTTCTTTTTCTTGTTTTTTTTTTTTTTTTGTGTGTTTAATTCTGAATTAAAAGGCATTTATTCCATGATAATCATAATACTTTTGCTTTATATATATTTATGTGTGTATTGATGCATATATTCGGGCGACATTGTAAACATTAAATATTCCTTTAATTTATAAAGTTTTTTTTTTCTTCTCCGCTTCAGCTTTTATAAATAGAAAAAAACTGGAAAAATATTCTGAAAATAAATTGTATTGTTTTGCAAAACAATAAGTCACTGAATATAAACGGCGAGTGTGTGTGTGTGTGTTTGAAATCGGAACCCACCGTGAAAAAGGCATTTCAAATGTAATGAGGTCAATGATCTGCATCGAAGAGCTATGAATACGTTTTATATGTTTGAGGCAAACATTTCCAATCTTCCGTTGGCATTGCATATAATCAGCTTCAATACCTCATTCTATAAATAAAAAAAAAACAAACAGTGGCGTTCCGTGTGCATGAAATCTGCGTTTGCCCGCAATTTGTTTGCTAATTAAATTATATCCCATGTGTAAAACGCCAACAAAGTTTAAAATCTCAAAACATATTCTAATACAAGATTCCATTGTATTAATAACATTTTCATTGTTTTTTTTTTTAGTTGTCTAAACCTAAATAATAACTGTGACCTATTTTGTGTTGCCGGGCGTTGTGACCGTTGAATTGGTTGTTGTTGCGGTTGCTGTTTCAATAGTCCTCGCTTCGCTATCATCATCTTTACGTGAACGACAATAATCAATGATGTATTCTATTGACCACGCTAAACAGCACAAGAATATGCAAAATGTTTGCGCATGAATACAAATTGGATAGCTTTGGGTTGCATCACGTATTAAACCTTTTAAAAATAAAGAATCGGCGATAACAATTTGATTGGATGAAAAACTTCAATTTATTCCACCAAAATTATATTACATACCAATCAATGGTCCGAATAATGTAACAAAAACCGCTTTACCAATCATATGCCATCCAAACGCAGCCGGAAGCTGTTCTAATGAACAATATTCCGATACGGTTAATGTGAAATTACTCAAAGCCATCCCTGTTTAAAGCAAAAGTAAAGTGATTAATTTTTTTAAACTTGTAAATAATCTAATTGACCTAGACGTCAAGGCTAGCTGACTGGGGTCAAAACATGAACTTTTCTACATGTATGTTCGATATTTAGTTATTTCAGATCAGCACATCTGATTAGCCAGCAGGCCCAGACGTCTACAGACCGAACAACACAAACCTCTAAAGAAACCACAAATAAAGAGCCACATCATCACCATATTGTATTCAGTTTGTTCGGCCATAACTAAATAATGTGAAAAGATTAAAAAAACAAAATGAAATTTTCATAAAAAAAAAATCAAATTACATGTCAATAAAATATGAAATGTTACACCAAAATAATAGCAAACTTACTTGATCGAAATACCGCAACGAATAAAATCGAGACAAAAAATATAGTGCGTTTTTTAATTGGAAAACGATCACAAATCGGTGGTAAAATGATACGTGATGAAATATCCGAAATGGCCGTAATTGATAGACAAAAAGCAACATCACTTTTATTATAACCCAGAGAGGCAAAGAAAAATGGTGTTACCATTTTAAAATTCATTTCAGCCACATAAAAAATGGATAAACCAAATAAAATATTCAAATAGCCTGGATCTTTTAACAATGAAACATCCATGAGATCGATAAAACGGCGCCAGAAATTTTTCTTTTCGGTTGGTGTAATATCGATGCCAATATCCAAATGTGGTTTCAATGTTTCCATTGATGCGGGTTTAAATTTTGTGAATGAATTTTGTTCATGTAGTGCTGACATTCCGAGCGCTGTATTAACGCGTCGAATTTGAATGGCACGATCTTCTTCTTCTGCTTCATCATCACCGGTCTAAAATTGCAAATGAAATTTATTCGAATAATAACGACGTTCAGACAGCTTACGTTCCGAAACTCACATTCATGTGTACCAGTAAATTGCTGCCCATAAAATCAAGATTCGATAATTGTGACATAACGGATGCTTTTCGTCGTCGTATCGATGTACTTAGATCACCATTTGAAAGAACCCCGTTGGCCGACATATTTGCACCGTTTGACATAATGCGCGGAAATGTTGGCCGCTTTGGCATTCCATTGTTCATTGAACTGATTGCAACTTCGGAGAAATTTTTTCGCATTTGACGTCCATTTGATGGTGGAAATAAAAGTGTTTTCATTTCAGGTAATTCATCGTCTTCATCCTCTTTGAGTGTTTCCATGTGCGGTGTTTGTGGTGCCATTTCAATATCAATCACCTCCTCTTTCATATGCCATTTGACCGGTTGCAATAGTGTTGAACCAAATGTTGCATGCAATGCTAAACCAGCTAACACCAATATCGCACCACTAAATGCAAACGATTCAAGTAGTATTCGAACAATTTGCGGTAAAACTAACATTCCACCAGCTGTACCAGCCATTGACAGTCCAACCGCTTGACCGCGTTTATTTTTAAAATAATGGTTTAGCGCAACGAATGCAGCTGATGTTGCTAAACCAACACCAATTCCTATGGAAAATGGGAATCGAAGAAAAAAAAGAGAGAAGCAATTTTTAAAATAGACTCTCTAATTATAATAATTAAATTAGCGATGTGAAAATTGGGTGATAAGAAAACTTTCTAGAAAATTGCTACAATTTGAAAGAGTATTTTGTATGATTTATCGAGTTTTAAGTGTTCGGGGGATTTTTCATTCGATTCAATGTACCATTTTGACATACTTGATAATAATTACATTTATGTAACACAGAAAATTATTGAAGCATGAAGAAATGCACATAGAGTCACAAAAGTGAGACAGAGTGAGATGTGATATCATCGTATCGATTTCCTGTCAATACCATCCATTTACGCAGTGTACATGATTCATATTCATATTCGTATCAATTGAATGGACGTGATCACAATTTACGTTTTGGTCATATGAATTTTATTATCGTTTATTTAAGCATTTTTCAAAACAGTTTATTTGCAATTGAAGTGATAGAATTTTTTGTACAATATTAAGTACAGCCTTCAATTTATATGGTTTGACTGTGGTCAAGACTGAGCAATTTTGCTCATAAAAGCGAATTTAAAATTCACTAAAACAATGTTCACTATAAATATTCAGTGTACTCCAAATAAATGATTAAAAATGATGAAAATTGTTTCAATACAACGTTTATTTCGTTTGATTTAGTCAAATTGTGGTTTAATTAGTGTTTATGACAAAATTCATTCGATCTCATTAAATTGCTTGCTCGCCTTTTTCGTCGTAAAGAGTCGTTAATGTGAATGGGCAATAACAAACAATGAACTAATATATTTGGCGCTGATAAAGAATTTCATTTTCATTGTCAGCATCATCAATATCATCCCAGTTGACGATTTTTGATTGCCGTTCAGCGACTCGAACAACAACAACATGTACATCAATATAACCAATAATCGTGTTCTATTTTATTGGCCATTCTCCATTCAGTGCTCCGTTTCAAACATTTCAATGTACTTGTTTTTGTGTGAAAGCGTAACGCGTATGAGAATGACAAAATCAAGCGTTCAATCCGCTGGAAATGGATAAAAAAAAAGAAATAACGTTTTTTTTTGTTATTTCAATGAAATCAGTGAGTAAGTGAGTGGATATTGATAACCGTACTGAGCTATTGTGCAAGGCACAAGCGTTGATAGCAGGGCTTCACAATCTATTTGACACATCACTAATGCTTGTCCGACAGTTTGTTGGATTTTTATGTTTTTGAACACACACACACACACACAAAGTGGGTTGCTTCGAAACCTACTCGAACTGTCAGTGTCAGTTTTTGGTTTGCTATCAGCAAAAACCCGACCCGATTTGGTTTTTATTTATTTACAATGTTATCATCAGTCACATGACTTGTTGTTTGACCGATTAATTTGTTCTTGATTTAAATGTGATAAAGGGTACCAAACAAAAATTAAAATAAACAAACAAACAAAAAAACACACAAATTCAATGAGACATCAGTTATATTGCTTTGGTTGATTTCACTTACAGTCAAAGCATACAAAATCAAATAGCCAAACAACTTTTCGCCTCTTTTTGTGTCTGCTTGTTATTTGTGTGTGTGTGTGTGTGCTCACATTACAAAACTCAACCTTAACGGTACTTTTTCCATTTCTTAGTAACGTAAAGTATTGGGTGACATATGGTCAACGCAAACTTATTACGTTTCACGCGGAATAAAATATGGTGGAAACGATGTAATGTTGTAAACACACACATATAAGCCAATGGAGGAGATACATTGAAAATTCACTGGGCACAGCTGAATGCCCCAGCGTGCATTCATTCAAGTGTAACGCTTTGTCATTGACCTAAAGTTTCACAGTCAATTTCATCTGAAGCACGTTGATCAAACGGAATGTGATTCTAGACGTGATGGAGCAAGAGGCAGAGTCAAATGAGGAGAGCAAAATAAAAGTAGCAATTCATTATAACCTATAATCAGACTAAACGCATTTTAAAAAAACTGCACTTTATGCGTGGATATGTACTTGAGAGAGAGAGAGAGAGAGAGAGAGAGAGAGAGAGAGAGAGAGAGAGAGAGAGAGAGAGAGAGAGAGAGAGAGAGAGAGAGAGAGAGAGAGAGAGAGAGAGAGCGCGAAAGCCAACATGACTTGGTTTACCGCCAGGTTTTTGCTAAATCTATATTTTTGTTGTTGTTGTTGTTATTCCATAAAATTCTTTTCTCTGTTTTATGTGAAAATGGTTGATAGCCTGTTGGCACAGCCTTAGTGTGTTCAAGTGATTATAATTGTGTGCCAAGCATACTGTAAAAATACCGATCATTTGATTCTGTCTCTGTTTCGCTTAGCATTTTCTGTGTTCAGTGAACACGTTTGTTGCTTTAGCAAAAAGAACAAAAAAAAACAAAGAATTTATTTAAATTGCCTCGCGCGCTCAAAATGAAAAGAACGACAGAAAAATTCACTTAAAACAAGTGAATTTGTCTAGCGGCTGGAATGGCTATGCCAATGTACAATTTATCATTGAATTGATATGGTGGTTGCGTGCAAATTTCGGTGGAATTCGTTTGTTTTTTTTTCTTTTTTTTTCGTTTATGCGAGCACACACACGTTTCGCCTAAGCATTTAGAATTATTGATACAGGTCCGAATGTGTTACCGGTCGTTGGTCGGTTGCACGTGTTCAATTCCATCATAATTAAGTAAAATAGCCAAGCGTATGCATTTCTACGCAGGCACCATGGCCTCATGCTTTCATATTTAATTACGGATTTGTTAATCTGGTTTTCAAATAATTAAAACAAATTGCAATTATTTACAAGAATCCAATGGATACATAAATATCAATGTGTGTGTGTGTGTGTACGTGTGTGGGTATGCTAGTATATCATTGAATGCATTTCGATGGAGAACGTGTTGAATTGTTCTAACCGCGCTTTTTAAACCATAAAAATGGACTCATCGCAATTTTTGCCAGCATTTTCACGTGATGCGGTTCTTTTTTTCGTTTTGCTTTTAAATTTTGATCGTTACGCTCGTCTTGCGTTTGCATAAAAACGCACTACAATTGGACCGACTAAAATGAGCCCATTTCTTGTATGTTGAATCAATTGTTCTGTTAAAAACTCAAGAAAGTTCAACGAAAATGTTCTTTTGAACGAATTCAAAGTGATTTTGTCGGTAGCATGAAATACGAACCAAGCAAACGAACCTCAAAATGCACGAGCCTCTTGCATTTTATTCACTCTACCGAGATGTTGCGTTTTTGTTGGCGATAAATAAAATTGTGCAATTATTTTGTTCACAAAAGCGATGGTATGTGATGATGTGCACTGAAAATGCAGCTGAGTGGTTCTTTTTTTTGGTTTTGGTTTTTGTTTGTAAAATAAATTGCAAATCAGCTTGTTGAAATTTGAAAATTTCATGCTCCGGATACATTTCAATGGAAAATTTGCAGCCAAATCAAAATTCCATCATTCGAAATGAAGAGAAGAAGATTTTAAAATAGAATAAAACTCAAATCAGCACATTTTTGTTGCAAGTAACATTGATTCAACGCCGTTGAATACAGAATTGAATTTCACAATTCCAAGTTGTCGCTGTTGAGCAGTTGTGAGCACCTTTTTTTTCCTCCAACCCCTTACAATGTCATCATTCTCTTCGTCACGTTTTCAATTTGATTCACCGAAGCAACAAAAAAAACAGAAACTGATCGCAAACAATTCAATTTCACGGAACTCATCCGGTTAAGCGGAAAATATGTCGATTCAGTGTGAGTGACAGTAGTCATTTTCAATCGATATAATTGCCTATCAATAGCAATTCTGTTAAATTTTTCAAATGAAGGACAATTTTAATCGATAATTTTGTTAGTTGAGTTTGGTTGACCCCGCAGGGGGTGAAAAATATACCGTGGAAATCATATGAAATAGCAAATGAAAGAAAAAAAAAACAATTGATATTTCAATTTGGTGCAAATGTTTTATTTTGGGGGGGGGGGGGCGGCTGCGAAAAAGAACGTCAATGCAATTGAATAACGTAATACATGTGACCGTGTATGCCTAGACGCAAGCAGCTCAAGGTGGCTACTGTCTACACAAATTCAACCATATTTTTGCGATTTATTTGAAAAGAAACAACACCTTTTCAATCGATTTCTATTTAGTACACAAAAAAAATCATAACTCAAATCAATAATTATTTGATTATTATTGTTGACACATGATTAAATCATAATTGAAACATTTATTTGATCGTTTGTTTATTTTTTTTTCTCTCTCTAAATATCAAAATCAAATTATCTAATTTCCCATTCGCATTTTAATTTGCAGCAATTTAAAAGCAGCTAATTTGCTAAATCACCGTGCAAATTGATCGATTCAACTGTGTCTACAACAAAATAAACTGAACAGCACCAATGCAGTATGTAAAATAGATAGAGCGAAATAGCAAACAAACAGAGACAAAAGAAAAACCGAACGATCTTGATATGTAAAAGCATACATGTTACAATGAAGACCAGTTTGAGAGAAAGAGTTGTCTCATAGTGCGAATACAAAAAAAAAATTGCACTGAAGAAAGAACGTTATCATCGTTATTGAATCAGTGGCGAAATTGTGTTACAAACCAACCGGAAGAAGTGTGTGTGCGTTTTTTTTTCATTCCACAAAATAAATTGGTTTTGGTTGATGTAAATTGAATCGAATGAACGTTACTTGCATTTACGTAAAACATGGCCATTTGGTATGCTATATAGAGCTCCATTGAATATTATACGATTTTAATATGATTTTATATGGAATCCAAGAACCTTCAACATTATATGGACAAAACCAATTAAAAAACAAACAAACCGTACAGATTGGAAAAAAAAACAACAGACAAACACACATTGTATGCGTAATCATACACAAAACGCATTTGTGAAATTACGTGAATTATGGACTAATACATTGGACTATTGAGCACCACGTTAATCGCATTTACATTTAATCGAAATAAAATTCCATTTTCATAAAATGGCGATAAATAAACTTCAAGCGAGCGAAAAGCCGCGCAATACAAAGGAGATACACTACCAAGAAATTCGCATTCGACGGCGAGCCGAAATTTACGTGGAATTGTTCTCTTTTACATGAGCTTTGTGCCGAAGCTAACACAACATTTACAATTGATAACACACGCTATAATATGGAATGGAACAATGGCAGCGCCAGTGCCATAGACCTTGAGTGCACCACAATCGTACACAACACACACACACACACACACACACACACACACACACACACACACACACACACACACACACACACACAATTGCACATAAAAATGCGAGCACACGTCGGCAACCTATTGACATTATCCATTTAGATATTGTTTTGTTTGTTGTTTTGTTTTTCAACATTTTTATGGTTTTTGTTGTTGTTGTTGTTGTTGTTGTTGGCGCTTCTTTGTTTCTTGTCTTTTTTTTACGATCGTCTGTGTCACTTTGTCTCATTCTTTCTTCAATTTAATTTGACATTTACATAAATAACAATTGAAATATGCGTTAGTTCCATGTTAGTTTTTAGTTGCACGCTTTTCAAGTCTGGAACTCACGGATAACCGTGAACGGTTCGCAAAAGCAAAGCCCGATATGCATTTGAACCATATTGAATATGTTGAACATTGTCAATCGGTCGGCACTGTTTTATGCATGTAATAATGAACAATCAATAGGTAATTTAGTATTATTGCATGCAACGGTGTGCCAACGATTCGCTTGAAGCGATTTTTATCGAAAAATTCCAAATAGCTGAACATTTTCGAAAGACAAGCTATTAACCTAGCGTGGAGAGGGGAGAGGGGGGGGGGGTCTGTCGAGAAAAAAAGAGATTGTGATAGAGAGAATGCATTTTGAATACGATCCATGTAGACTAGAACAAATGGGCTTTGAGTCATACACGTGCTTCACCGTTGGGGGAATTGTTGATAACCATTTTATGGTTTTGATGGAAATTTGAAGCGTCATTGTTGGAGTCTCATTATTCTTATCAGAACACGTGAAGACACATCAAATGAGGCTACTTTCTCGAATATACTGAATTGTCGTAACTTGTATGCAATGGAAATCGTTTGAATAAAATATTATCGCTTTAAACTTCAATGAACCGTTTGCCTAATGCCTAGTGGCTTAATTTATGGTTAGAGTCGAAAACTATTTGCTCAATAAAATGCAATTTTCAATGCGAAATGACCTAGATTCGAAAAAAGCATTTTGTATTCAAAACTCAAGCAACACTGATAAAATATGATGTGTCATCGATTTGAATGGAAAGTGACATGGAAGAAGCTATTAAAGAATTTACTTGCTGCATGCAATTCTCACTCTTGATCATTTAAACCGATGGAAAAAAAACAATCGCAACGCGACTAAAACAATTAAAAAGTTTTCAAAAATTGTTCTCGATAAAATGGTTTTGAAATCGAAATATATAAATGTTTAACTTACCGTTGATGACACTGTATGTGGCTAAAATGTGTGCCATTGATTTGGCGGGTGAGGTAAGTGCCAAACCGAGTGAACACAATAGAGATCCAGCGATAGCAACTTTACGATATGAAAACTCCTTCAACAATGGCCCAACAAATAAACCCGAAAAGTTCATCATTACATCATAAGTACTCATTATAACAGCAGCACCAAGAGTTTCAACGTGTAATTCTTTCAATAAATCACCGAATAGCAAACCAAAAGATGGTTCAATTGCTCGTGTCGCTAGCTAACGTGTAGAATTGTTGATTGATGTGAATGAAATCATCCATCGAGACCAGCGAGAGTTGAATGTCATGTTTTTCATTAAATGATGGTCATGTCAGAAGAGAAAATAAATTAGAACAAAAAAAGACAAAACAATGAATGAACCAAAAATAAAACACATCGAATTTACTTAATTGAAAAGGCAAACAAGTTTCAAACCCAAAAATAACACCAATCGCAAATGACTCAACGGCATGAAATTAGAACATTAATGAACGAAAAATCTGCACCACCAACGTCGTCAATGATTGGCGATAAATGATTTTTTGTTTTCGTTTCGTTTCTTTTATTTGAATGACAATGGAAACCTCATAACGGCTGCTGTTCTATCGACCAACGAAGGCAGAAAAAAAACTGACCGACATTTTTCATTGAATGAAATGAAATTTGCATGTGTTGTCATCACAAATTTGCATGTGTTTTCAGTGACTGAAATTCAGTCCACAATTGTTGTTGTTGTTGTTGTTGTTGCGTAAAATGATTTTTATGGCATATTCACATGAACACCTCAAAATGAAAATGGATTCTTAAATAGCATTAAATTTAATCACCATTTTCATTGAACGTCTGATTCTTGTGAAATCGAATCCACGCATTTGTCTGGAATTTCATAAATGCCAGCACAATATGAGCCAATCATTGTGAAATCAATATTAATGGCCACTTGTTGATTTTTTTTCCGATTGAATTAAGAATATACTTCAATATTTTGACGATTTTATGTGTTTTTTTCTAGTTAAGCCTCAATTGAATGCCTTTTAAATGGAAATTTTGGATTTTCATTGAGAAAATGTTGAAATAAATTCAATAAATGCACTTACGTTAACCAAGCTCACACCAAAACATGCCATCCAACCCCATCCTCCATCGGGTGCAACTTTTCTCGTTGTTTTCTGCATAATGTAATTTGTTCGCAATGTTTTCTCTTGTGTTGAATTTATGCGATTAATTGAGTGATTTGATTATCACAGCAAGAGAGAAAAAAAAATCAATTTACGGAAATTAAAATTCAATCGCGTTTAGATGACCTTAACACCAGGTTATCAATCGAAATATCAACGTAAACTTGCGATTATTCTAATTTTTTTGTTTGTTTGTTTGGCTCAAATCCTTCTTTTTTTGTACAAAAAAAAACACACACACACACTAGATGCATATAAACATAAGTATTAAATTAGGAACTGTTTAACCGATGCTCCGATTCCACGTACGAAATGTATGTATTCACTTATTTGTGGAACTTAACACAAAATTCAGTATTTAAATTTAAAAAAAAAAGCAAAAAATACTAACCGTCTGGTTAGATTGGTTAAAAATTAAACTAATGTAAATTTTCACTGATCACGAATTAAATGGCCACTTCGAATATAGATTGAAAACAATACAAAAAAAATAAATAAACTGAACACCAAATATCGAATAGATTTCTTGCGTGAGTGCGCGCAACGATGAGCAGCAAACAGTTTTGCTTTTTATAGAAAATAATAGCAACAGCGAATATAATATTAGAGAGATGCGAATGATGCGATGATTGTCGCGCAGCGTTCGATGTGAACGCTGTGATATTTTATCACCAATTAAAACGTGTTTGTCGCGTCTCCTTTTGCTAAATATGCTCGCGCGCGCGATATTTTATTGGCAAACAACAACAACAGCAGCAAATAAATCAAAAAAAAAAAAAATCTATAGATTTCAATATATGCGCTGCTTATGCCTTAGCCTGCTACACAGCTGCTTGTACTACCGTTTTGAGTTGCAAATGATTAAACTTTGTACTCTCACTCGTTTCTGTTCACCCAACCGTCGATGCTTTCTACTTGCACTGTGCATGTATTCGGCTGCCGTCAATATCTCAAATATACTGTTACGGTCGTGTGTGTTTATTTGTATTTGATACCATGTGTTCAACATCGGCTTGCGATCTGTGGAATTGCTTGTCGATGTTTTGCGTTGACGTCGCGCCGTCGCTGCTGCTTCGATTTTTTTTCTCTGTCAGTATGCGTTTGCTGATTAAATAACCAGATGATAAATAAGTGCCAGAATGGTGAAGCTGCGAAACAACAACAACAAAAAAATGATCAATTTTTTTTTCTTCAAATGTTTCTGTGGGTGCGTTTGCTAAGATCAATTTGGTCGATGCCGTTGGTTTCGATGTTGTTTGCGCTGTTTTTTTTTCGCGCTCTGGTCAGTTTTACACTTTACGCTGTCTGCCGTTTAGAATGATATTTTCACTGTGTGTGTGTGTGTGTGTGAGTGTGTGTTATTCATAAAATTCAATATTCATACGAATTTTGCCACAAACATTTCAATCAATCGATAAATTTGGTTCAATTTAAACATTCAATTGAAATCAGTATGATGAGTGCAAAATGTGACTTGTTTTTTGTTGTTGTTGTTAATTGAGTAACTGAATTCACGTGCTTCGCACGAGCTTTATTCTGTGTCTTCTTTGGATTTTGTTTTTATTTTCTTTTCGTTTCGATCGAAAACCGAGAAGTTTCGCTCCATTCGCTGTACACTGCGGTTTGTTTCGTTTTTTTTTTTTTTTAAATAAATTTATTTATGCTTCGCTATTCGCAATCGAAATGGCATGAATAAAATGAACAGCAACAACGCAAAATGGCATGTCAGCGATTCTAGCTGATGATGCTCTTTAATTGCCGATGATTTAAAAGCAACGCGAAACAGTTGATTGAGTTTAGTTTGCTCTGTGGAAAAGAAAAAGCACATGTAATCAGTTTTTGTTTTTATTCAGTGTAGTTTTACTGGTTTCAATTTGGTTTGAAAAGACATTTCTGTTCTGATGAAGAAATAAGAAAAATAAGAGAATCATTGAACAAAGTGAATTTAACAACGAAAAAAAAACCGAAACATATCAGACAGAAATCGATTCATTTGTATGTACATAATAAATTGAAGTGCGTTTATTTTCAAGTACCACGTGACTGGAAGTGAGAAATCAACATTTGTTGTCAAGTGATTATATCAATTAACTGTTTGTAAAATAGTTGAGAAAACGAAAAGAAGAAACAAACAAAAAAAATTGGTTGAAAATCACGAGTTCGGAAACTCGTTGAATGGAAGTAATGGTAATCATATTGATAACGATGTGATAAATACCGCCTTCGATTGGCACTTATGCCTCCATGTCCTTGTATCAATTGCCCAATGATTATCAGTGGCAACAAATTTCAACATCACTATTATTTCTATATACGGTTTGGTTCATTTTCAATATCTTATCACAAATTTCAATCGATAATATTATGTGCAATGGAAAATAGTGTCAGCACCCAATGTAATATATATTATTTACGTCAAATCAATATTTATTTAGTTTGGGGGAAAACAAAAACATTTTATAACTTTCACCACGTGATTAAACTTTAAAATCGAATGGCTGTTATCGATCGAAGCAAATGGGTAAATTTTTCTTTTTTGCCGGGGCCAATTCACGTCATCACAATTAACATACAATCTGGCTGTACAAAATCATAATATTTTGTTTGAAAACTAGTTTTTTTTGTGTATGTTTTGTCATATGCGAATCAAAGATACTAAATCTTTTCGATTGGATTCTATCGAATAGAACATATTGATTCGACATGCATGACAAAAAGTGGCATTTTTATTTTCATCATTAAATTCCGGCAGTCACTAAAAATATATTTTTTTTCTTTCGCTTGACTGCGGTACCTCATAACTCGCACTCTGTTGTTTATCATTCGCACATACACAAACAGTTGGATACCGAACACACACACACACAAAAATCGCCACGCGCCAATTCCCAACAGCTCCAATTAAATTTTTCGATATAGTAAACAAAGTGTGTATTTTGGTGATTCAACGACAAAAACAGCACAAAGATAAACAACAACAACAACAAAATTATTACTCGAGAGAAAAAAAATTGTTACGTTTATTGGCTTTTTTTGAGACGACCGATAAAAAAGAACAAGGTGATAGAATGTGAGAAGCAACGATATCACATTTCATTTGGGAGGGAGGGAGGGAGAGAGAGAGAGAGAGAGAGAAAAGGGTGACACGATGCGACTGAAACCTGTGAATTATAGCCAGGTGATCAATGTCAACAGTTCAATTCATCAAAAATTAATGGCTGCTAATGAAATTGCCAATAACAATTGAAATGATTGTTGGTTGTTTGTGTGGCGATTTATGATGGTGCTAAATTTTGAGTGATTGGCAAAATGATTTCAAATACATCGATGTCGATCAGTACTAATGAAAATGCAATAAATAAATTCACGAGCTATTGATTCTGGTTAAATTTAGATCCATCGACAATTCATTTACCCCCGATATTTTGATTATTATTTGAAAGAAATCAACGCCAGTTGAAATCGAGCAAATAATGCATTTAAGAAATATGTCAATCGCAATGAACGATAGAATAGTTTAACATGTAACTGGGTTGTGATTTAGTAATTTACTGATTTAATTTACAAATGCTTAATATCTTTAAACGAAACACATTGTTCACTTGGTTTCTTTTGGCTTGATTTCGATTTGATTGTATTTTTTTTGTTTGTGACGCATTCGATGTCAAGAATGGTAGAAGGACAAATTCGTTTGGTTGCTAGTCATTTAGCAATGGAAATGAAAATCGCATTCAAGTGCAAGTTTTACTTTTATGTGAATTTTATTACATATTTATAACGCACAATTTCATTGCAATCGAAGAAAATTGCTCGATGCTCCAAAGCTAACCTTAACTTAAGGAGTCAGTCATCATGGAGTCGGATGCTAAGTGGATAGGAATTTAATTAAATACAACAACAAAAAGTGTGACATTGAATGTGATGTGCTCAGTGGCTGCATGTGAGCAAATTGGCTCTTCGTTTTCCATTTGGTACACCGCCGCATATTCGCTTTTTGCAATAATTATACACTCAAAGCAAGTCCAATCGAACAAAAAACCAAATGAAAATAATGCTTGTTAAGTTTTATGATTTGTTTTTTTTTTTTTTTTTTGATGGTTTAACAGCAGGCACTGTGGCACTGAATAAATATCAAAATGGGCTATAATTTTATGTCTTTTATATCTATATTATAGCGATTCGCATCCCCCCCCCCATCGCATCCAATCAAATGATACAATGTCTTTGAAAATTTCATTACAAATGAAGTGGTAACACGAGCTAAATAAGAAACAGCTACGATTTATACCCAAATAGAAATTCGCCATTTCGTCATGTGTACAAAGTACACACAGTCTCGGTCGTTGAAATAATCACCCTCATTAAAAAAAAGATGCAAATTGAAGACCATATGTATGCCAATGTATGCATTGGAATAAATTCACCAAAGGGGGAATTCAAACGGAATATATATATCATGATTTGTCAGTTCGTTTTTTTTTTATATCATTATTCAAACATAGAAGGAAAAAATAAAAATAATGCGAACAAAGTTTAATTGGAACATGACGTTAAAATACTGTCGGTCGAACGAATTAAAATGTGTTATTGAATGCTGTGAAAATGTGCACACTGTCTTTGATTGGGCATGAGTTGGGGGGGGGGTGTTTGATGAAATAAAATAGAAGAAAAAAAAAACAGCAGCCTACTCACAAGATTTATTGGGAGATGTTGTTGAAATGATTAAAATTTGCATATTTATTCCTTTTTGTTGCTCTCTCTCTCTTTCTCTTGGCCAAGTTAAAAAGGGAACATAAGCAGCTATCTTAAAGAAACGATGGAGAGCAATAGAGGAATAATAAAGAAGAAGAAAAAAACATCCTTTGCATCCAGCTTGATGATTGGAAGATGAAGGAAAATTTATTCAAGATCCAATTGTCGGCGGCACAATAACTTTTTTAATTTAAATTAGATGCGATAGAAAAACCGTAAAAAAAAGAGCACAGCCACTGTCACAACACTGATGCCAATGCCATTTTGGCTTTGAGCCTTGTGTTACAATAACGACCAAAACCACAAAATGTCGAACGCAATTTTCATACGCACATTTAATTTGCCATAGTCATTTTGTGTTGACGTGTGTGTGTGTGTGTGTGAGTGTGTGTGAGTGTTTCCAATTTCTTGGTATTCTCCATGGTATGGTTCTTGCACTGACTTCGAATAAATTTTAATGAACATTTATTTATAACTTCATAATTTTTTTTTTCTGCTGTTGTCAGCTGAACTACATAGGACAGACTGGCAAATGAGCGGGCTCGTGCGGATACAAAATTGTGATTTGCAATGATTACTAGAGTTTAAAAGAAAAAAAAAACATTACAAAATGAGCATATTTAAAAAGGCATGTTAAAATAGAGACACCCGAATACATTATTCATACGACTGATCTTGATGTGTGAGTGCATGAGCAACAGCACATTGAATTCCTTTTGTCGTGAATTTTTTTTTTGTCGTTAAGAGTTTTAACATGCAATGACAAAAAAGAATTGACTTCAACAAAAATGCGACGAAACGCTTTGAACTTGAACTCATAGCGCGCGCCAACAACGATATAAAACCCGCAAACGAATTGAACAACTTGAATGCAATTTAATCAAAGTTTAAGTTCTTTATTGTTGTTGTTGTTGTTGTATTTCAGTTTAAATAACGAATGAATTTCTACCGAAGCAGCCGAAATCCTTCACACATATGTGTGATGAGCAATGTCAATGCCAGTGCATGATTACAGTCCGAGATATTGAATATGAAGAGAAAACAAGTTAAAAAAAAACACACACACACAGACACACACAAATGGAACAAAACGATGTGGCAAAGGCAAAACACAAGACGGATATAAGTGGAGAGTTAAAGAAAATATATAGCACTTGAAATCTTAGTCAGATTGAATCGAGTGTTTATTTATTGTAAGTTGTATGTCATCAGGCGGTGTAATGCGTGCCGGTATCTAGTAATGAGCACTTTTGCTCACTCTCGTGCTTCGACTCGTTTGCAATGAATAAATTGAATATGCACTGTGAAATGTGTGGCTTAATGCTTTGTACTAAGTAACTAACTGACGTTGACATGTGCGATTTTATGACAATTGAATTTAACATTGAGCACTGAGCGAATGAGAGAGTGAAAGAGTGTGTGTGTGTGTGCGGCAGAGATAGAGCTAGAGAGTGAATAATACCGTGCCACCAACAGTGGGATAGATTGCATGCGTAGCCCATCACCTAAAAATAGCACCGTTTTATATAATCAATTACACATGTTCGAGTATAGTTCGAAGGACCCACATAGCTCGGTGCTCTCGTCAAAAATTCTGACGCAAGTATGTTCAATAAATGACCGATTGATTTTCAGAATTCATTGCTTTATTACCTAAAACTAGCTCTTGCAATGCACAAAGATTCCTCGTCGTCGTTTTGCCTCGACTGTTCTTCTCTTCTCTCTGTGTGTGTATGTGTGTGCCGCTCTCTTCATTTTTCTTTTGCACGCTAAAAATAATCCAAAAAGTATAAAACTGTTGATGCAGCAACTGTGGCGCGTTGCAGCATATCACTGCCATGCACACAGAAGAAAACAAAAACAACAACAACACACAATTCAAATTAACCAGAAAAACTAGTTGAACTAGCAAACAAAAGAAGGAAAAATAAGAATAAAATTGGTGATTTATTGTTGAAAAATCTTCTGTGAAACTTTGTTGAAATGGTTGCAAAATAGCATGTCAACAACGCAGAAACCAAAAATTAAGACGCACACACACAAAAATAGAATGGAAAATTTTTGGTAATAATTTGCAATGAAAACGAAAAAATCAAACAGCTTGCAAAATGGTTCAAGTTTTCGAATGGCACAAACAGCATAAACAAACTGATACTTCGAATTCTGAACAATTATCACACATCTAATATTTCATTTGGTAAGCAACATTGAAACCAGCAGTCGCTGTTGGTCGTGTGAGAACGAAAACAACGAGAGAAACAAGAAAAAAAAGGCGAGAAAATCGAAAATAAAAATACTAACCAAATGTGAATAGATCAGCGAAATTTAATATTACATTTCATAAACGCGTTGATTGTTGTAGCTTCCGATCGCTTTTTTCTGGTTCTCGTCTTTTGACTCGATTCCGTTTTGAATTTTTTTTTTTTACTTTTTACTTTTCTGTATTTTTATTTACAAAAATATACACTGTTTGACTTGTGAATCTTTTGAACTATCACAATTTGTTGTTGTTTTTGTTCATAAAACAAAAAGAATACTTAACATAATTTTGTTTTATTGTTTTGTTGTCGATTTTGGATAATATTTTGTTGATTGGCGAAAATATTGTATGTCATAACAAAAAATCAATGGAAATAAGCAAACGAACAAATAAAAAATTAGTTTAAACAATTAAGACGAAACCAATAAACTGAAGAGATGGGGAACCGGAAAAAAATCCACCACGGAAAATTAAAACAGAAGGCGAAAAAACAAAACGTATGAAATAACCACGTCTAACTCTATCGAAAACGGAATTTCAAAAGAATAAAAAGAAATTGAATTGAAATCATCGCAGTGGTAGCTTGCACATGTCCGATTTCATGCTAGCTGAATGTTATACTGAAATTCGTGTGTATGTTCTACGCTCTTTCGTACAAAACCGAATTGGAAACATTGTGTAATGTGCAAGCTCATCCGCACACACAATCAAAATGCCATCGAGTACAAGTGTGCGAGTCCGACGACATTTGTGTGTTGTCTCTCGTTTCTCGTCTCTCACTCAATTCAAATATATACAGATTTGGTTGTTGTTGTTGTCGTTGGTTTCTTTATAAATTTTATTTGAGTATGAATCCATTGAATGAATGAATACTTGATGTCTATCCATCTCACAAATACCAATGCGGTGGCGAGCCAAGCGGCCCAAGCGACGCAGTTGTATAAATATGCACACATTGACACTGACATGCGAACGCTTGTTGCCTGCTTTTTGTTTACTTACATTCACATTGATACAACGCAACGTTACGCTCTCTCTCTCTCTCTCTATCTCTCAATGTGTGTGCCACACCACACTCAACACTCGCTTCAATTTCTCTCTTTCTTATGCTCTCCGCTGTTCGTCTGATTCGTCCTCCGTGTGAGTAGAGTCGAAAATGGATTGTGTGTATGGTTCATCGAATGAATTGTATCGATTGTGGGTGCTGTGTATTGAGTGCTCGATATTGGTTCATGTTGATTATCATTTCGGACGCCACTTCGCTGAGTCTCACGCTCGTTTCGTATTGCTGGTTGCTGCTTTTGTTTTCGTCTCTACACACATTTTCATGTGTGTGCTAAATTCTTTGTTCCTTGATCTTTGTTACAGCATAAGAATATACGCGTGCATGCACAAACACAAGCAAAAACACACACACACACACATTCGATTGACGCAAAGCATTTCTCATGAGCATTTCAAGCAGCTGATTGTTTTTTTTTTGTTTATGGCCAAGCGTTGAAATGGCTTACAAAGAACCAACAACGCATTTCGAATTCAATTAATCCGTATTTGTTTTTTTCTTTGTCTCAAAATGATGCATTTTTTAATATTTTATCGTAGATATTTCATGGAAACAAAGAACCTTTTCAACGCCTTCATTTTGCATGAAACGAACAAAAATGACAACATTTTTTTTTTTTTAGAAACAATTGAAGAATGAATTTTTACTAGAAAGTAAATTTTTTGTTTTGTGTGTGCTTTGTGCCATTTACAGAATAAGGTCAAATTGGAAAAGTCGGCTGCCATTCACGTGGGCATCACGTGATTGTGTCCCGAAACATAATTGCCATTCGAATGCCGTTGTTTACTCTTGTTTTAAAAGCAGCGATTCGATTTCAGCTCTTGAATGTATTCTTGCATTCGTCAGCATGCAAAACGCTATAGCTATGTGTATAGCTGTAAAATCACATTCCTTATATAACACTTCGAGCACCAAAAACCATCCAGTTTCCGTTTTTCTCAGGCATATTTGTATATGCATTTGCATCAAATGAGTCAGAATACGGGCATATTTAATGCAATGCTGTGTGGATAATTGACGCAAATCGACCGAAACAACAACAAAATACACATTCCATTGTTGATATGAAATTATGTGAACGATGATAAAAATAAATATGTGCTTACTTTCTTTTCCACATCAAATTCACAAGCACATACACATACAAAACCAAGCTAAAATATCTATTTACCGCTTTATGTGGCACATCAAATGGGATTTGCTTTCAAAGTTGTTTGTCCAGTCAATGTAAACAAATGATAAATCTCGATAAATCCATCAATTCAATTAGTTTAATGTTTAGAATTTACGAATAAAGACACACACACACACAATCACATTTTTTCACGTAAGAAAGAAACAACGTGAATATGAAACAACAACAACCAAAATGACCGTTCAATAAGTAATTTTGTTCACGATTGTTAATACGTTTCACAAGCAATTTGCATACATAAAATGGCATTTTAGAATTTTCACATTGAAATTAGAAAATTGACGTTTCGCGTAGCGTTTGTCTCATTCTCTCTCTCTCTTTCTCTCATGCTCTTTCTGAGTCAGAAAAATTAAAAAAAAAAGAGTCGATTCAGCGCGCGCAAATCCGGTGAAACGGCTTGTAAAACGATCAGAATACATTTATCGGTTACCACAATCAATGTCACGGTTCGCCGTTCTGTCTACCACATCAAATCAACTTGCTTGATCAATTGTGCTGCATCAGCACATGTTACATGCTAGACGAAATGGTGTGTATGTGTAGAGTTTACAGTGTGAAAACACAAACGAACAAAACAAAACAAAAAAACAACTCGTTTTAAATGTATTGCTTAAAATGGTTCGAAATGTGCATGCTAATGCATTTTTGTGCACAGTTTTAACCTCGTTTTCTGCCAATTTGCATTACGAAATTCCGATCTCAGCTATTGATTTGAGTCGAGCGATTCGAAGGGGGTTCTAATTCAAATGATCGAAATGGTCAAGTCTAACTGAAATGTTAAAACAACGAACAGCTTTTCGAAAAGAGTAGCCCGAAATGCCCCAGTGTTAATAACACAATAACAATAACAATAGCAAAGAATTTCGGTCATGCACTGGCTGCATGATCACTAACAGAACAGCACAGCACAGCACAAAAAAAACACACAGCGAATAAACTAAGTGCCTTTAACACACGTTCGACGAAAAACACACAATGCATATTTTGTGCGCTGCAGCGCGTTTCTTTTCTGTTGTTCAATCGATTTTAAGCCAAGTTGATGCTTACGTTTATACAATTTATTCCAAGACACAAGTTAAATCCGAACAATAAACCGCACAATTTTCATTTGTTTTGTTCTCTTTTTTTTTTTTGATTCGATTGTGATTTTCAGTAAACAATCAACTAATGCTTCATTTGACGCATTTATATATATTTTGTTTGTTTACTTTAATCATTCGGCATTAAAAAGAGAATACAATGGATTATTCATTTCATATTCAGTTTTAAAACTTTTGTCGCGAAAACAAGTCACAAATTGAACAGCACTTTGCGTGTGATGATCGTTCATTTGTTGAAGTGTTGTTGTTGTTGTTGTGGAGTGACGGAATTTAGCTTGACTTTTGTAGAACTTTCCTTCAACATTTGATTGCTAGTGAACACTCAATTAATAAGGATTCAGATTTTCACAGCTACAGAATTTGGATAAAAGCGTAAGTTTAAAATCTAGGTAGCTAATTAGCTAATCTAGCTAACTGTATCGTTGGCCATTGATAAAAAGGCTTTTTCATTCGATTCGAAGGCTATCAAGCCACACGTAAAATAACGATAAATTAGTGATCTTGTTGCAATAAAAGTGTCTGTTATTATTTTTTTTTTCAAGACATTAATGAGTTCAACTCATTGAGTTGGATTGGGTAATGAGCATTTAAATAACTGCACATCTGAATATTTGAGTGTTATAATAAATTTTCTTTAGATGTGTTTGTACTTTATTTCTTGGTCTTTCTTCGTTAAAATCCTTTGTTATTGTGCTCCTGACTCCTCTTACTCTATTCAATTTAAGCAATAGTTCGGGCAACGTGTTCAATTTTAAATTTAAATAAAACAAAACCTTGTGTATTTTACCTATGCCTCTGCTGGCATTAACAATTTTATTTGAAAAATAAAAATCATTAAAAGAAAAATTTACAGAATAAATAGAATTGTAAAAACAACAACAAAATCGACTAAATTTCAAAACGATTTACATGATAAAAAAAAAATGCAGTGGATTAAGAATTTGTTTAGATTTTCATTTTTAATGAATTTGGTGAGTTTTGTTTTTTATTCGTTGAACAAAAAAAAAATGGATTTGATTAATTTATGATGTGAAATTATTTGACACTTGGGCAATCGGGTTCAACCGTTATTCGTCGTTTCTCCTGATAACCTCGATAGAATCGTTCGGCGAGCCAACAAATTGTTACGAAATATGTGGCAAGGTTCAAAAAATGTAATGTCATCACATAATCGGTTTTATCACGAACGTAACCTGATTGGAAATTGTTTGGAGAGAGAGAGAGAAAACAATTAAAAATTTGAATGGAATTGAGTTTACAGTGGATTTTTTTTTTTGAGATGTTGATTGGATTGTTTTTATTTGAATATGATTGTGTCGTACCGACGAGTGGTCCCACGAAAAAGTAGAAAATACCAGCAAACACCAGCTGAAGCCCGGATGCAGCTGGCAAACGATGCAATGGAACGTAACTTGGAATGACTAATGCCATAAATACCGTTCGTAATCCTTTGCCCAGACCAATCCAAATGAATGCCGCCAAAATTGCATGATACGATCGATAAAATGTTATAACTGCAAAAACAACACAAAAAAACATTCAATATTTTGATTAAATTTATTTGTGAAATCGATTTGAGCGCCCCGAAATCTGATCACTTACACACTCGTCCCATGGCCATACTAAAAATGCCAACCAAAAAGAATGTTTTATTGTCCCATCCAATTTTACCGGCAACAAACGGAACAAAAAACCGTATACTTAAATCAACGCCACCCAATAGAGACATAACGGTAGCTATTTGTCGTTTATCAAAACCCCATTCGGCTAAAAAGAATGGTGTCAACAGTGAAAAATTCAATTCGGCAAAATTGCCAACGGTCACACCCATCATTAAGTTTACATAAGTGATATCACGTAACAAATCTAAATCGAAGAAAACGACCACTTTGTGCATTGCTCGGCGTATAAAATTCATATTTTCATACATTTTTTCCTCTTCAATGACCTCATTATCATGTGCATCACCTAACGTTGGATCCAAATGCATGCGCATTTTTTCATCACACGTACAAAAACCATCCAAATGTGTGATCGTTGGTACACGATCACACACAGCAAACTCTTCTAATTTTTGTGATACATTTTTTAACACTTCTTTTTCCACATTGAAATTATTATTGGTGGAAATTTTGCGGCGCGGTGTAAATGTACCCTTGTTAATTGACAGTGCCGGTTGTGTGTCATTTAAAAAATATTTTATATCCGGTGAATCAGCGATACGAATGTCGGGTGTTTTTGATTGAATGATTTTGTGATTTGGATCAACATTTTCTTGTGAATGTTTGGATGAACCATCTTCTGGATGCTCTTCAATTTTAATTTCGGAAATTTTTCGCTTTCGTTCCTTTGCCATACCAGCCAAATTGACAGACGACGAACGATTTAGGCTGACCAAATTTTGACTAGATGGTTTGCGTGAACCGATACGGCTCACCCGATCCGAATACAGTGATGAACGTGAACCATACATTGAACGTCTTGATGATAATCCATCATTTGCTAATGACAACATTGGCACACCTGGATCGATAATTTCATAGCCGGTTGCACTTGCATTGTCCGCATTATACAGATATTGACTGGATATTATGCTTTGATCACGACGTTTGGTCATTTGACAGAAATCACATTCCGGTACCGATGTCATTTTCATTAAATTTTCCTCGAGGGTCGCCTCTTTTGGGCGATTTTTCACATGCCATTGCACCGGCTGAAACATTAACGCGCATACAATTGCATTCAATGCAATACCTGATTGGAAATTGTTTGGAGAGAGAGAGAGAGAGAGAGAAAACAATTAAAAATTTGAATGGAATTGAGTTTACAGTGCAATACCGGTGAACAAAAGTAGACTGCCTTGAACACCGTAATATGGAAGAATAACGGCTATAATTTGGGGAAATATTATTGGTCCCATTCCGGTGAGAGTCCATGATAATCCAGTAGCAATTCTTCTCTTTTCCTTGAAATATGTATTCAAGGCCAATGAATTGGCTGATGAATTTATTCCAGACCCGGCACCTGTGTGAGTGTGTGTGTGTGAAGCGATGTTCAATGAACAAGATTAATTTCAATTTGTCATTTTAAATAAAATGAATTATTCAAATGTTGTTTACCGTATAAAATGGAGAATGTAATCAAATATGTAACAAACGAACTAGAGATCGATGTTGTATATACAGAAAATGCAACAAGTGATGCACCGAATAAGGCAACCTGACGATACGTAAAACGACGAAACATTGGTCCATTGAGCAAACCTTAAATTGAAGTGAAAAAAAAACAAACAAACAAACAAAAATAGAGATAAATCCATAAAATGTCACATCAACAATCCGAACAAATGAAATTGTTGGAGGTGAGAAGCAAATCACACACAGGTGATCATGCGGGATAATAGTGTTTATCAATGTAATAAAACAATTGCATTGAAATTAAATTGTAATGTGCTCAGTATTGCTCACCTACACATGATGTGATGCATGGATTCAAATTGATTATGGTTGTCATTTGAGCCGCTGTTAAACCAATTGATTCCAAACGTTCTCGAAACAGCAAACCAAACTGCTGTAACACTGGAAATGTGAACAACTGTAATGATATTGACAAAGAAACAAAAAAAAAACGCCAAGGAATACTTAATTAAAATCACAACTCTTTTCATGCTGCTGATAAAAATCAATCACACAATAAATGCATGCAAGCATTTCAGGCCTTTCAAAGCCATTTTGCTTACGTAAAAAAACCATTTTTTAAATGTAAGAATTGCGATTGATTACAAATGACATTGATTTGGTACTTGAATCCTTCAATAAAACAAAAATCCGTCTACTTACATTTGAACAACCGGCAGCAATCAGTACAAGCCATCCCCATCCACCGTCCGGGGCCACAAAATTTGGCCCTAAATCACATTTATTTTTTTTCTCTGGTTTCACTTTATTTCCATTTGTAATGATTGGTTTTTTTCCGTTCGGCATCAATTTTGCATTGAGCGGCTGATGTTTTCCATTCGATTTCTCATCGGTTTGCTTCATTGTCATTGAAGTGAACTGATGATCCGTCGAGTGCGACAATTTTTGTCGACTTGATCACACACACACACACACACACACAACACACTGGTTTGCTTTTATAATTCAAATTCAAAAAAAAAATTGTATTTATTTATTCGAATTTGAGACAGCAATATAACGATTTAATCATGTGATAAGGACAAAGATCTGCAATTAAAGATAATCATATATTTCACTGAATCCCGCCATTCGAAAGCTTAATAACAGCTCTATATATCATTTGTATGTAATTCAAGCGCGTGATACTTGCGCTAATATTGCCAATGGAAAATGTAACGAAATGAATTGTTATTGTCCGCAATGATTTTAATTGGAGCTTAAAAATTATATGAACGAACGAAACAACAACAACAACAACAAAAAGACGAGTGAAAGAATTAACTACAAAAGAAACCACAATTGACACGTAACGATCGTATGAAACGTGAATTCTGGAATATTTATTAATAAATATAAATTTATGTAGAAATCCCTTTATGAATGGAATTGTAAATTAAAACAGGGAAATAATTAATTAAAGATTAAACAAACAAAAAATCCATAAATACGACCATTTGATAGACGCTCTTGACAAAATCGAAAACAACAAATCATATATCAACCTATTGGAAATGATCACCAAATGCAACGCCCCGAAAAATTATCAATTTTTAATGAACCATTTCACTTCTGATAATTGTTTTAATGTGTATTTTGATAATTTCTATCGAATAACCACCGTCAGCTATTGATTTGGAAATTTCTATTTAATATTCGAACGAAATCATAATTGGTAATGTGTTTTTTTTGTTTGTTTGTCTGGATTTGTTGACCCAATAAATCTTATCAAAATATTTATCTGGTTCAGAATTATAGCTGGTTTTTTTTCAAATGAAACAACTTTTAGCTCTTTTATTTGCATCAGCAATTGGCCTCTGTCTAAATATTTGTTTGATTTGTCATGGATTTCGCAGAACACACATATTCATGAATAAGAGAATTTATTCATATTGATATCTCAAACAGTCGAAAAATGTGAATTCAGACGTTTCGATTGATAGCGAAACCAACACACATACACACCCTCACATAAAAACGATCGTTGATTGCCATGTTTTTTAATGTCCTACCAAAACTGCACTTTGTTTCAAGTTCAAGCACAAATTAAATAATATCTCATCTGTTTTGCTTTGCGCACATTCGATACAAAGAATTATTCAAAAACAAAACAAACTTCTTATTTTTAAAAGAAAACGCAATTTCCACTGAAATGTGGAGTTGTCACTGGTCTAGATTTGCGACTTTTAACTGGGATGTGCTCTCAAATGCATGCCAACGAACTGCTATTTTTCTTAAATGAAAATTTTATGTCTCCTGGCAACGATTTTTATAACTCTTGGCATTTATTCGATATGATGCTTTCGATCATGTTTTTTGTTGTTGTTGTTGTTGTTTCCTTTCAAAAATAGTTTGATCGTTCATTCATAGCCAGTTGTATCGCACGCGTTTCACTATCCTGATTAAATTGGTTGTATTTTTAGAAAATGTTCTGTTTCACCTTCGTCAACGTTTAAAACACGAACGCTATTTTGAACTTTGATTCGTTTTTTTTTTTGGTGCTGATAGTTCAGTGTAACTGTGAATGCGGTATAAATTTTATCGTCGATTTTTTCCCCGTGTAATTTTCGTTCGCTTAAAAATATTATATGATGATTGTCACTCTCAGATCAAATTACTTGTTTTGTTAATTGTGCAAACCGATTTTGTTGTTGAAAATTTAGAAAATGCAATATGTGTGTTAAAATTGTGTGAAATTTCAAAAAACAAATATATATATGCTGAAATCAGCCCGAACAGTTTAGTGATTGACAGTCGACTGATTCGGTCGTTTCAAAATTGGTTGTGTTCTATGACCGGATTCGAAGGCACAAACAACCGCATTTCACACATAGGAAAAATTAGTATAAATGTGCGATAGCGAAGTCGAAAAACAACGAAAACACTGATGTATCGTGGTGCTCGGCGTGCGCGGTGTGCATACCGTCTATCGAAGATATACTATGTATATGTATGAAAATAAATCGCACGGCTTTATGATGCTGCTTGAGATTTCAGATAGTGCGTGCTAGTAGTATTTTTCAGTGTAGAATACAAACAACAAGCAGATCTTTTTTTTTTTATTCGCGATAATAATTTCACACATATTTATGAACCATACACTTTCATTTCCGTTCGAATCAGAGCAATTTCGTTAACATTTCAATAACAATGGATGAGGCAAGGCATGTGACTTTATAAACACAATAGTCATAACAATTTGATATATTGTTTACTTGTAAAAATGTCATGCTATAAATTGTCTCTCAATTGATAAGCAACATCAATTTTTTTTTTTTTTGGTTTGTCAGTGAACTGTGTGACAAATCGATTGAGCAAACACTCAATTAGATCATCAAGTGATCTCTGGAACACATGCGGTACGTGAGCGAAATGGAAACAGGAACCCAGCCACAGACATAGTGTCGCGTCTTTAATTTCAATGTACACTGTCCCTCAACAAAGAGATCTATTTTTAAAATTTGGTGAATTGCGTTTTCGCGTTGCCGCCGCATCAACTCACGATATCATACACCCGATGAATACACAAATAACAAAAATGGATTTTTTATTTCGGCAACCGGAAGTAAATTGTTGTTGTTTTTTTGTTGTGGAATGATATCTCTAGAATTGATAATTTTTCATTTGGGGCCAAAACAAGTAAACAGCTGAAGGTGAACGTTTAATGGAGGCTTTACTTTGAATCAATCAATAAACAGCTGATAACATTCTGTACGTGCAGTCTCTTTATTATCATTCTGAATGTATGCGCGCTATCATGTCATACTGGATTTAACGAGCATCTCGCCGCATACATTTCGTCGTACAGTCAAATTAGCACCACAAAAAATCAACTAATACCATAATAAAACACGAATGTGTGCGAATTAAAACGAATATATACATTTCTTATGACGTCACAATGACCAACGTGCCAAGCGGTGTGTTTTGGTTTTTTTTATTCTCTCTGTCTCGTCTTTTTTGGAAACAACTCAAATATATTATATGCCATTTGCATGACGTGCAAATCAAACGAATTATTTTACACTTTTGAAGACTTTGTTTTGAAATGTTCGGTGTGTATTTTTGGTGTTGCGTTGACTTAAAAGTTACTCATCTGTTGTTTTCCTTGATTTCATTTATTATGTGTTGATAACAGGGAGGGCACTGGTTGAGTTTCCAAGTGAAGGAATCTTTGAGCTCAATGTTCATAGTCAAATGAATTTGATAGATTTAATGGATGAACCGATCATTGTTAACATTTTGTGTGTGTGTATATGTTTTTATTTTGTTCTCATTCAACAGATTGATGCAGTACAATTCACACGGGGGTCAATTCAATGCACTTGAAACCAAAAAAAAAAAAAAAAAAAAATTGAAAAAAAAATAACTTTTCAAAGTGTAAAATGACTGAAACACGCGTCGGATAGCAAGTAGCTTATCAAAATCATGTGTGATCTCTACGAAGATAGATAATAGGCCGTGACAAAACTCGAGAAAAATTGTAATCGTTCAATTTAAAATGACGGGCAGTGCGAAAGTGTCTGCGAAAAGCAACAGTTGAAATGAACAGAACCGCGTCGATGTTTTGTGTTTCAACAATTGATAATGTTAATTGAAAAACGTTATTCGATAAACATTTTGCTACGGCAATAAAAATCAACTGTTAAACCGTTGAAGTCATTTTATTTTTTCGGACAAGTGCCTTAAATACAAATTTAACTTAAACTTTCTGTGATATAAAAGAAAAAAATATGCATTTTTAAAATTTTACAACATTTTTTAGATCACTTGAAGTGATTTTAAAGAAATTACGAATAAATTAATCCAAATTCAATTTCTAAATTTTAAATCAAATAACTAAAAATATGAAATCGAAAACGAAATCGAACGAACCGTGCAAGGAAAAAACCGAAGGAATGCTACCACCAGACGGAAAATATGGATGGATTATCGTCATTAGCTACGCCATTGCAAATGTAAGTGAGAACAAAGAAACATCTTTTTTTGTTGTTGATCGTATTATTTTTCAAAAATTTTGAGTTTTCTGCTTCAATGCAAAATGTATACTTATCTTATCATTTGACTGGCAGCCAGTTGTTTTTTTCGAAAACACTATATGCCTTGAGCACGTTCCTCAGTTGTCATCTTTTTAACTCAATACACACGATTTTTTCACTCAACTGAACATTTTGTTGTTGTTGTTTTTTTTTTTTTTTAAATTTACAACAGTTTGTCGGCATTCCAACGACCAGCAATATTGGTTTGATATTCAAAGATAAATTTAGTGAAATGAAAATGCCGGCCGCTGATCTGACTCTCATAATAAACATAAATTCGGCATTGTCAATGGCATTAGGCCTTATTAATGGGCCTCTGCTACGTAATTTTGGTTATCGTAAAATTAGTGTTGTTGCCGCAATTCTATTCTCCGTTGGTCTAATGCTAACCGCTTTAACAGATAGCGTTCTTGGTATTATCATAACGTATGGCGTGATAACAGGTTTTGTATACAACACGTTTGTTCTTACGATAAATGAACCACGTTTTCGTAATTTGCACTATATTTTGTTTTTGTTTTTTTTTTTTTATATTTATGGTGACAATTTTCAGCAATTGGATACGGTTTAAGCAATTCATCATTTTCATTGGCGTTAAACTCATTTTTTACAAATAAATTGAATAAAGCTTCCGGTATTGCGATGACCCTGGCTGGAATTGGACCAATCATTTATCCACCGCTTATCAATTGTTTGTTGCATATGTATGGTGTTAGCGGTTGTATGCTGATTATTGGCGCCATTGCTCTTCATATGCTGATCGCTGCTGTGCTGCTTCAACCACTCAAATGGCATATGGTCAAGGATTCAACTTGTGATTTCCCACTCAAAGAACCATCCGCTATTCTACCAAATGTTTCAACTTTTCTGTCGATCGGAAAGTACTCTGAATCCAGCTGTAAGTTTGATTATCGCACTTTCAATGCTTAATGGTGTTTGCAATCGAACCATGTTCGGATGGAATCTAGACATTTTGGGTCAGAAGGAATACATTTTTTTTTCGGAACTCTGATGTTTTGGCCTGAAACGCTTAAATTTAAACGCCGATTGTCGAAGGCTCAAACATCGTCCGTCTGTAAACACTGCCGCCTAATAGTCATTGTTTTTATCTTGATTTCATTGAATATATTCGTTTCAGTTGTACCGAACAGTGGTCGTCTTCAATTTGCCTCAAATGACCTAGGATTTGATCAAAAATCATCACATTTTGAACTCAGCCATGATATTGATACGCAAAGTATTTATGGTTTTGATCAAATTATCCATCGGCAGCCATCACATAATAAGCTTGATCAAGCAATGATTGCTCGAAATTTTTCCAAACGTACCTTAAATACGATACCACAGCATGAAGCGCTCAGTCTAATTAATCATCATATTGATGTGTCTGAGCCGTTGGACGGAATGCAAATGGGAAAACCGTTGCGATGGTTTGAATCCGGTTCGGTGGGCTCGGTTCATTTGGGTAGTTGTTTGGAAATTTTCAAAGAACCATCGCCAACAAATGCAAATCGACGAAAATCATCGATTTTTACACCATGGCGACGACAAAGTCAGCATTTAATACATGCATTACGATTGAAATCACGTCGTTTGTCGAGTCATTGTGTTGCAAACGAAAATCAAGCAAGAGAAATGAAAAAAGAATTATCGATGCCAGAACGTTTGAATATTATGATTGAAAACGATGAATACATTTCACCCGTTGATCGTCCACCACAAAATCAACATGAATCTGAATCGAATAGTTGCTGTTGCAGTATGTTTAAATGGTTTGTGCGATTTTTCGATTTAGATTTGCTACGTGACAACATTTACTTAAATATCATGATCGGAATGGCGATATCAATATTTGCGGAAATTAATTTTGCCATTTTGACACCGTTTATATTGGCCGATTTGAATTTCAACACGGATGAAATTTCAATCATTTTATTTGTTATGGCCATAGCTGATTTAGTTTCACGGTTTTGTTCACCATTCATTGCCGACAAACTGAATCTATCGATTCGAGTCTCATATTTAATCAGCCTGATTTTTCTCGTGTTAACAAGAATGTGTAAGAATCCAAATTGTCTAACGAATTTGTTGGGATTTTTCGATTCAAATTTAAATGATTTTGTAATTTTGTTTTCAGCCATGATGTTTACGTCAAATTATATGCATATGCTAATCATTTGTTCTGCATTGGGCGTTGCAAAAGGTATTCGATCGGTGTATATGAGCATCGTTATTCCAAGCTATATTCCACTCGATCGGCTTGCATCCGCATCGGCAATTCAACTATTTGGAAATGGCATTGTTATGATGTGCATTGGACCGGTCTTAGGTGAGTTTAATTTAGACCAATCGATCAAATCACATTCATTTGAGCTAAGCTCATTTCATTTCAGGTCTTATAAAGGACATCTCAGGAAGTTACGTTGGTTGTATACTCTTCTTAAACGTGTGCACACTCATCACAATTCTTATGTACTCCGTTGAATTGATTTACACTTGGTACAATAATAAATTATCAAGTGCCAGTTGACATCAAATATATTTGAAGTAAAAGAAGTAATAAAAATAATGCATTTAGTCATTGGAATTTGAGTAAATTCCAGCATTTATATTATAATAAAAATGAAATTTTTAGATATTAAACTGTTTCACCAAAATGTTATTGAAATCATCGTGTAATGAATTTATAAAATAAAGACCAAGAAAAACCGCAATTGTGTATGTATGTGTGTGCAATGTGCATGCGTAAAGTATTTACCAATACTCATTCACACAGTACTGTGCCAAACTACTCAGGGATGATGAGAGATGCAATAGAAACATGTCAGTCGATTTTATATTGGTCATATAAGCGTCACCTATGAATAGTATGTGAAACAAAATTCAGATATTAAATTAGTGATTAGTCTCTCTTCCCATATAGTAGTGCACTAGTAAACACACGGACTTACTGGGTTACAGTCCACCATCACATACCTTATTATAAGGAAACAAAAATCAGACAAAGACATTTTCAAACTAACTAATCTGCTTCAGTTCTTCAAAAGCAAGCTTTCGCACAAGTATAGCTTAGCACCAAGCAGATCGTATGTCCGGCATAATATGCTTGCATATCGATCTGCTGCGTTCGCATCGACGTAAACGTAATGGATTGGTATGCACAGTATCGACGCACACACACAAACTGAACTGATGATTCACTAAGAACCACACAATAAAAACACACAACCAAATCGTTGCGTTCGCGTCGTAGAGAACGCAGCATATCGATATGCAAGCACATTATGCCGAGCGCTTGTTTAAAAGTGCTGCTTTTTATTTATGAATGTAAGAAATTTGAACTGCATTAAATTCTACACACCTAAATTTTGTTATAGTTGAAAAATTCTTGTGGATTCCAACAATTTTATCCATTGATTTATTAAATTATATTTTTTGCCAAATCGAAGCAATTCGGTGTTGTTTACTTGCATAAAATTCATTTTCCAAAAGATTCTGTTGTACCAGTGATGCTGCGAGTCTAAACTCAGACTAACTATATGGATTTGTTTAAATTTGAAGGGATTTTTCATACTATAAAAATCAATGAGAGTTAAGAATTTAAGGTAATCCAAAATGATGTTCACCTCAAAAAAAAATCCATACCAACCACGGTGCCATGTTCTATTGATGTTTTGGTCTGTATACCAAATGGCATTGACTTGACGCTCAACTCATACTATTAAGCCTATTTGCACTTGTTTGAGCGCCAAGCCATTTTATTTTGGTACACACAAGAAAATCTGAGAATAAACGTCAAGCACATTACTCCATACATGTATAATTTTTTGGTCAATCCACTATGGTATAAGAATGTATTGAGTTCTCCCAATGTGGTGCAAATGTAGAACTTAATTTTATTGTAAAATCAGTTTGCATGTAAATGTAAGTTTGACATTTGCACCGCATTGGGGTGACCTATGTATTGGTTATACCAGTATCGTGTAGTTTGACAGATTATATATTTGCGCCTGTGTAAGCTACTCCATACTGGTATTACCAATGCATAGGTCACTCCAATGCGGTGCAAATGTCAAACTTACATTTACATGCAAACTGATTTTACAATGAAATTAAGTTCTAATTTGCACCACATTGGGATAACTCAATACATTCTTATACCATAGTGGATTGACCAAAACATTATACATGTATGGAGTAATGTGCTTGACATTTATTCTCAAATTTGGTTGTGTGTATACAAACCAAAATTAAGCATCATTTTTGAGTTTAAAGAACATTAAATAACATTGAAATTGAATTTTATTTTTTCGCTCAACTTTTCATACCCAAACAAAAAGCGTTATTTTGTAAAGCTGCACAACAAAATATATGATGCAAAGACAATTTTATGGCTTTTAAAGTAAATCATGACATATTGTGCATTAGCTTAGACAACAATTTTTGTGGTAATAAAATATACCATTATCTTAAGCGAAAAAGACCTTGAAAGTCTACAATCTCATCATTCAAGAAGTTTTATTCGCATGATACATATATTGGATCGCAAATAGAATTTTGATTGATAAAAATGCACGAGTATAAAGAATGCGCCATTTAATGGAGATAATTCCATAGAAAAATGATGATGAAGCAGATAGAAAACAAAAGTATTTACAATACCATTAAACATTTGCGTATGAAAGCCGATCGTATTTTGCACACATCATCAGTTTGTAACCATAGCATTGGTTCAAAAAGTAAACACATGGTGAGTGTCTAAATATGAACAAACTGAAGCAGTTAACAAATCAATTTACAGACAAATCTATTAATACTGGGCGGTGTTGCACCAAATATACATAAACTTGTAAACACGATTTACAGGAGATTTTCGGGGCATCACGCATCCATTCAATGAAAATCAATAACAATGTTTTTCATTTAATTTGATGAAGGTTCTCTATTTTAGCTCACAAAATTAAACAGCGATGTGTTTTGGTATAGTTTTATATTTCAAGTTTATAATATACAAGCAACGAGTTAAATGTTAATAATTTCACACATCCTTGATTTATCTTGATTACAAGAGTGAGCCTGAGCTCTGAGAAGAACCCTCTTCTACACCTTTGACACCATCATCAGTTCCTCTTCTAAGACCTTCAGGTATAGCTTCCAAAACTCTACCATGTTCAAGTCCATCACTTGTACCACGGATAAAACCACGAACACCTTGAAGATTACCCCTCAAAACACTGTTTACTGTGCCAGGTACATTTCCGGAAGCCACATTTCTGAGCACCCCGTCAGTGGCGTGAACCAAATTATCCAGGGATGCCGCAATATCGCCTTGACCTTCTGAGCCATCGTTTCTTCTATAGCTGGAGCAATCGTCATCGTTTGATCCAGAGTCAGAATCAAGGACTTTGAAAATACACAATTAAAACAAAATATATTGAATCTGGCATTCAAAACATATGCATGAGACTAAGTTGATCAATGTCACTGTAAAGAATCACTCTATGACTCAAACGACTAAAAACATTTGTTGGAGATCGAATTTACTTACTTGATCCCAAAATGCCAGCATTGGCAAAAGCCACGCAACCCACAATACACATGGCAGCAAACAGAAATTTCATTTTTGTATCTGAGAAATAATACATTGATTATAAGTAAATTGATTGGTTTGTCTTCCAGATTTTGCTAAAACTTAAACACTTACAGTTATTTTATTTTACCTTTCTGATCTAATTTTAAGATTCAAACTGATGATCTCTGCAAAAGTTGATCACCTTTTATACGCAAATGTTCATGTTTGATGGTTATGAATTTGTGTTCCTTATTTTTTATTAGTCTTACCATAATATAAACGTCGAGATAGTATGTTCATTTGACTTAACCCTCTGATGCATTGATTTTTCTCAGCGTTTTGAGGAATCTAATTAGGATGGTTTTGGTCTCAAACCTCTTGAACAAATACTGAAAATCCTTGAAACTGCAAAATTTACTAGGGATATGACATTTGACATCGAAAAAGAACAATGACATCCATTGTTTAAAAATGTCAAATTTTAAGAATTCGTATTTTTTTTGTCAAATTGGAATTTTTTAACGCTCATGCTTATAACTCAACAACCGCTCAAGATAGAATCATAAGATTTGCAGCAATTGAAAGCCTCAACATTTCCAAATGTTAACCAAAAGGCGGACCTAAGCACTGCATGAGGGTTAAATCCCCAACCGAATATCTTCGTTAATCCTTTTAACATTTTACAAGTAATTTACCAAATTTTTTTTCAAACCTTCATTTGTAAATCATTAGCAAATGATATATTTAGAACGAAAACGGACCGAGAACTCACAATAGAATCATAAAATGTCGCTTATAAACCTTTTGAGTTATGTAATATCACAAGTTTATCTTAACAAATATGAACGCTCATATATTTCCAGTAATTTTGACTAACAAGTGACGGAAACACATGTTTACTTCGCGTATTTGTTTCAGCTGCGGTTTCACAGGTGGCGATGATTTAAGGGGTTCAATATATTTGATGAAACATTCCGATATAGAAAAAAATTACGAAATCCCAATTTTTGTTTATATAGTTTTATATTTAGAGTTTTCAAATAACGAGTTGAATGTTAATAACTTCACACATCCTTGATTTATCTTGATTACAAGATTGAGAGTAGACCGTGAGAAGAACCCGATCTTGCGCCTTTAGCACCCTCATGAGTTCCTGTTCTGAGACCTTCAGTTATTGCTTTCAAAATGCCACCATGTTCAAGTCCATGATTTGCACCTTTGCCAAGACCACCAACACCTTGAAGAGTACCCTTCAGAAGACTGTTTACTGTACCACCTACATTTCCGGAAGCCAAATGTCCGAGAACCTCTTCAGTGCCATGACCCAAATTATTCACGGTTGCCGGAATATCGCCTATATGATGGTGGCGGTGGTGGTGGTGGCGATGAGAGCTAGAGCCATCATTTGATCCAGAGCTGGAACCACCCAAGACACCGTTTAATCCAGAGCTGGAACCGCCCAAGACACCGTTTGATCCTGAGCTGGAACCGCCCAAGACACCGTTCGATTCAGAGCTGGAACCGTCCAAGACACCGTTTAATCCTGAGCTGGAACCGCCCAAGGCACCGTTTGAGACATCATTTGATTCAGAGCTGGAACCGCCCAAGACACCGTTTAATCCTGAGCTGGAACCGCCCAAGGCACCGTTTGAGACATCATTTGATCCAGAGCTGGAACCGCCCAAGACACCGTTTGAGATATCATTTGATTCAGAGCTGGAACCGCCCAAGACACCGTTTGAAACATCATTTGATCCAGAGCTGGAACCACCCAAAACACCGTTTGAGACATCATTTGATTCAGAGCTGGAACCGCCCAAGACACCGTTTAATCCAGAGCTGGAACCGCCCAAGACACCGTTTGATCCTGAGCTGGAACCGCCCAAGACACCGTTCGATTCAGAGCTGGAACCGTCCAAGACACCGTTTAATCCTGAGCTGGAACCGCCCAAGGCACCGTTTGAGACATCATTTGATTCAGAGCTGGAACCGCCCAAGACACCGTTTAATCCTGAGCTGGAACCGCCCAAGGCACCGTTTGAGACATCATTTGATCCAGAGCTGGAACCGCCCAAGACACCGTTTGAGACATCATTTGATCCAGAGCTGGAACCGCCCAAGACACCGTTTGAGATATCATTTGATTCAGAGCTGGAACCGCCCAAGACACCGTTTGAAACATCATTTGATCCAGAGCTGGAACCACCCAAAACACCGTTTGAGACATCATTTGATTCAGAGCTGGAACCGCCCAAGACACCGTTTAATCCTGAGCTGGAACCGCCCAAGGCACCGTTTGAGACATCATTTGATCCAGAGCTGGAACCGCCCAAGACACCGTTTGAGACATCATTTGATCCAGAGCTGGAACCACCCAAGACACCGTTTGAGACATCATTTGATCCAGAGCTGGAACCACCCAAAACACCGTTTGATCCAGAGCTGGAACCGTCCAAGGCACCGTTCGATTCAGAGCTGGAACCGTCCAAGACACCGTTTAATCCTGAGCTGGAACCGCCCAAGGCACCGTTTGAGACATCATTTGATCCAGAGCTGGAACCGCCCAAGACACCGTTTGAGACATCATTTGATCCAGAGCTGGAACCACCCAAAACACCGTTTGATCCAGAGCTGGAACCGTCCAAGGCACCGTTCGATTCAGAGCTGGAACCGTCCAAGACACCGTTTAATCCTGAGCTGGAACCGCCCAAGGCACCGTTTGAGACATCATTTGATCCAGAGCTGGAACCGCCCAAGACACCGTTTGAGACATCATTTGATCCAGAGCTGGAACCGCTCAAAACACCGTTTGATCCAGAGCTAGAATCGTCCAAGACACTGTTTGAGACATAGTTTGACACAGAGCTGGAGCCAATGTTTGAGACATCGTTTGATCCAGAGCTAGAACCACCATAGACTTTGAAAATACAAAATTGAAACAAAATATATTAAATTAGGCATAAAAACATTTATCTCATGTGAACTATTACTAAAGCGAATAAAAACACCTGGAAAAGATCTAATTTACTTACGTGATTCCCAGTCACCAATTGATGCGGCATTAGCAAAAGCCACGCAACCCACGACACACAAGGCAGCAAACAGAAATTTCATTTTTGTATCTGAGAAATAATACATTGATTATAAGTAAATTATTTGGTTTTTCTTCAAGAGTTCGCTAAAATTTAAATACTTACAATGGTTTTATTTTACTTGTCGGATCTAATTTCAAGATCCAAACTGATGATCTTTGCAAAAGTTGATCACCTTTTATACGCAAATTTTATTGTTTGAAAGTAATGAATTTGTGTTGACAATTTTTTTAGTTTTTGTCTTATCATAATATAAACGTCGAGAGAGTGTGTTTGTTTGACTTAAATTTAACCGAATATCTTCGTTAATCCATTTATCATTTTACGAGTTATTTTCGTTCAAATCTTCATTTGTAAATCATTAGCAAATGAAATTTTTAGAACCAAATATTTTACCCGGACCGAAAACTAACAATAGAATCATAAACTGTCGCTAATCTTTTGGATAATGCCATATCACAAGTTTCTTAACAAATATGAACACTCATATATTTTCAGTTATTTTTCTACATTTGACTAGCAACTGACGAAGGAAACGCGTGAAAAATTAAAAAAAAAACAACAAGTTTCCTAATCCAACTTTTATTTGGCTACTAAAATTATATCTGCATGAGTAAAAATGCTTAATTTTTTCTTTATGAATGTGTATATTCATTCAATAATAGCTTGGTAATACGGTGGATGTGATATATATAATATTATGTGCAAATCGATTCAAATTACTCTTAATAAAATTCAAATTATAGATTTCGATTTCTCAAGTTTGAATTTTCAATTTAAAAAACAATTATAACATGAAAATGTGGTTTTTTCTTCAGAACATTAAAATCTCCATCCAAACCGGACTCATCGGAGTGACGTGGATAGTCTGCGCTAAAACTTAATGGACGGCAATATATTGACGGTGGACGAAACGTTTGCCCGAGCTTCCTATAGGAAGCTACAGCTTGAATACTTCGAAAGCCATGACCCGAATAAGCTTTGCATCAAGAACTTGCAAAAGTCTATAAACAATTAAAACAGATGCACACATTTTGGCGAATTTTGAAATTAAATGAAAATGTCAACAAAGCTGATATTGAAAAAAACAATTGAATAAATATGTTTCGATTGTAATTAACACAAACAATTTAAAGTAAACACTTAGAAGCAACAATTTGCTGTTGTATCACTGAGAATCTCCAGAACGTTTTATGCCGTCATAGCTGGATGCACGTAGACAATATTGTGTACAATTGATGACCTCATGAATTTTACTGACGTATTTTTTTTCAGAATGTCAATTTCATAAATCGTTAATTTTTTTTAGCTAGATACAACTTGGAGTCGTAATTTTTGGCGTAAAATGAAAATCTCTTTATTCAAAAAAATATATTCAGAGTTTTGTTGAAATATCATGACTGCGCTAAAGGGATTCAGATTCCTGATTAACTCATCGAATGTGATGATTATTTATTTTTGCAGAATGTGTGAACCAATTTTTGTAAATCCAACTTGAGTATTGAGTTCTTTTTAATAATCCATAAACTCTATAATATTATAAATGCCTCTCAAATAAGACAAAATCCAAATATCGCCAGCACTTATGTGAACTGGTGCAAAAAAAAACTGAAATATCAGTGTGCAGGAATTAGAGATGGCACATCTCGAAGTTTACTCGAAGTAAAGTGAATTTTGGGTTTGAGCAAGGGCCTCCTGGCAAAAGCACAACATGAAATCTCTGTGTTCTGTTCCCAGGGGGCGAAAACATGAACAAATTTCAAACTTGGTGCATTGATTAGTTCCAAATTAAATGTTTAAATTGCATTGATTTTGCTCATTGACTTGTCTCATTGCTCGCGTCGCCTCAATTTATTTTTACAGCTTTGTGACCGTACGTCAGTTTTCCCTTAAGCACTTTTCAAGCTGATTATACTCTCGCTCATATCGCTATCCTCGATTTTATTCCAGACTATTCTTCTCGTTGATGGAATTGATTAAATCTGAGATAACTTATTTCACTACGTTGTCAAACGTATTTTGAATACAAGGAACTTGCTTTTAATCAGTCGCAATCGATTTTATTATGCAAGTTAATTTCGAAATTGTTTCAAATTGTGACCAATGCTTGAGTGACATTGACATTCTACTGTCTGATCATAGATTTGTATTTAAATAGGAGTTTTTGTTCAAAAATTATCCACAAAAAGATCAAATGTTAGATACGTTAGCATAAGAAGTGTTACATCCGTGGTTTTTATTCCAGAGCTTTATAAACTATATTTGAATTCTGTTTTCTATTTAATTTCTCCATTTGAAAAGTACTGAAGATCCAATCTGAAATCAAATATGAGTTTTTTCAAATGCAGTGTGCAACAACAAACATGAAAAATTTTAGCACCTTTAATCATATAAAAGTGAAGTAGTTTGGACCGTAAGAATCTAAACTTGTAATAGCAGCGTTTTTGAAAGTAAGTCACAAAATCGTCGTATTAATTTCAACCGTTTGAAAAATGATTAAATTATTTTGGAGCTGTTTTATTTTATCGTTCTTTGCATATCAGGTGAGATTCATATATAAATATGCATAGATTGAAAGAATAATTCATTATTTCTATTTAAATTAACTGTGTTTCTAGCTATCTGAAGGATTCTTTTTGCCAAATCCATTTCCCAATTTGAGTGAACAATGCAAAAATCAAACCAGTTCAATGCCACTATTTCCACCGTGGTTTTGTCAGTTGTTGAATTTTAATTCTTCTGCAATACCATCGCAAGGATGAATAACAGACACATCTGAATTGGCCGCAATGTAAACTGATGTTGAAATGATACTTTTCCAACGTACGCATTGAGCGGCGGAGGAAAAGTTAACACCTTTTGAAATGTAGAATAAACTTAGATTTTCAAAGCAAATTGCCTTCCATATTTCTTCCATTTTTATATTTGTCCAATTTCAGTAATATGGATTCTCAATGCTTTTCTGATTGTAGTTTATAGTAAATGCTGATAACTAAATCCCTCAAAATGACGATTCTTCATTAATGAAGGTTTGTTATCAGTGTAATAAAAAACAAAGTCTGCATTTGTTGTGTTATGAATATTCCTGAGAATATATCATATAAACCTTTATTTGACTTTACACATTACAGATTTGATCTTGATATTTTATAAACTAGACGAAATTAATGTTCTGAAATAATTCAACTTTTGAGTACGATGTTCAGTTGGAATAATTCTTTCGATCAAAATTTAAAATGCACAGCAAATCTATATGCGTGCTCTGAGCCTTGATTTTAGCCACGAATCAGGTACAATAATCGATATATCAAAGCAAATTACAACGAAAGGCAATTTTCCGGTATTTTTTGTAGTAGATTTGAGTGCGTCTACGACAGCAACAACACCAGCCACAACAACGATGGGCACAACATCAACAAGAGAAAACACCACAACAACAGCTTCATCAACCTGATAAAAATCACACATTTTACTGCACAGCATTTATCTCTGATTATATTTCTTTTTTCATAAAAATTATGAATTTCTACTACTTGTACTTAATGAAAATAAAAAGCTGAGTTTATTAAGTAAAATGAATGTTCCATGATCGGCTTGCAAAAGATTCGAAAATTGCTTAATCTATATTGGTTTTGCAGAATCGTTGTCGTGTAGTGCACTGTAATTTTGATTGGATTACTGTTTAGTGAATTTGGGATTTTTCTATATGAAAAATCCAAATGGATTAAAATTTAATCCAAAAGGATTAAATAATTTTTTTAAATATATTCTTATATATTCTACGCATTTTTTGTTTGAAATCAATGTTTTTGCATGCCGTTGTAATAGAAATGTGCCTCCGCTTCACACTGATGCTCATATTTCACCGATACAATCGTGACAAAGTGAGCGCTACGTTGCTGTGTGAAATATTTGGTCGTTTTGTGTTTGTGTTGATGTGCGAATGACTCGAGAACCGCCGCAAATCGAAATGCGAATGGAAGATGTGCAAAATTGAGACAGCAAACTACATTGTGCAGTTGTATTGTGGATTGCTACTTCACTCACTTATGCGCATTGAATCCAAAATGAAATGTACAATATGCGCAAGAGTGAGTGAAGTAGCAATACATAATACAAGTGTACAGTGTAGTTCGCTGTCTCAATCTTGAATATCTCTCATTCGCATTCGGCGGCCCTTGAGATATTCGCACACCAACACAAATAAAAATCGACCAAATATTTCATACAGCAACATAGCGCTCACATTGTCACGATTGTATCGGTGAAATATGAACATCAGTGTGAAGCGGAGACACATTTCTATTGCAACGGCATGCAAAAACATTGATTCCAAACAAAAAATGCGTAGAATATATTTACAAAAATAATTTAATCCTTTTGGATTAGATTTTAATCCATTTGGATTTTTCATATAGAAAAATCCCAAATTCACTAAACAGTAATCCAATCGAAATTACAGTGTGAGTTAATTAATTATGTGAAAGAGACATGAAAATAAATAATCTGGAATGCAATCGAATCGAAAACATTTGTATTCAGTTTTTTTTTTTTTTTAATTCAGTTCTATGAAAATTTAAAAAAAAAGTGTATTTACATGTCAGCGAATAAACACTTTATTTTATAGGGTGTATCGGAAGCCAATTTTACCATTTTCACACTTAATAATTGCAGTTTTAAGCTCTTTCGAGTGGAGTGGAGTGTCTTGCCGTAGTATATGATGATTCGTTTTGCAAAAACATACGACTTCATGAGCTTTGAATTGCGCACTGTTCAATTTTTCTTAAAATATCCTTTCACACTTTTCATTTTGATTGATATTAACCAAATAAGCTTACTTAAAAAATCTGAAGAGTTCGAGCAAGCAATCTAAAATGAATCATCCACAGTGCGATGACAAGGCTCACTTTAAAGGGTTTTTTTTCTGGCAGAGAATGTTGGAGAGGGACGGATAGATACAGATGTATATTTCCATCTCTTTTTGTTCTGTGTTCACATCTACAAAAAACCCTACAAAGTGAGCCTTGTCATCGCAGTGTGGAATCATCACTGAAAAAAAATGTTTCATTATACAACTTGAAAATGATAAACTTACTTTTGATACACTCTATATATACGCAGGACACAATTGAGTGTGAGTTGAACGATTTCACATTTAAATGTATTTCTGCACACAATACGTCAATCCAATTTCTTGTAACGAAAATGCAATTAATTTTCGAGCAATTCAGGAATAAAAGACGTGAAACTGATTCGATTCAAATCATACGTGAACAATCTTCGAAAAGCTACAGATTGATCGAATTTTCATCATCGAAAAGCGCTTTATTATCATTGATCAATAAAATGAATTACAAAACTGTTTTAGTCTTTGCCATTTTTTGCTCCATTTTTGTTGAAGTGAGTAGCTGCTGTGCATGATTAATAAATTGATTTAATGGTTTGTACATTTTTATACTAATTTCAAATGTTGAATTTAACCTTCTGCTAAGGTGACTTATTCTGCGGCTTGTTGGCCAGGAAGGGGCCGGAGAGGAGGAGGAGGAGGAGGATGGGGTAGACCATGGGGAAGACCGTGGGGAGGACCGTGGGGAGGACCGCGAGGAAGACCGGGGGGCAGACAATGTGGAAGACCATCACCACAACCAGCACCAGTGAGTACTAGTGCTTAACGCTTTGCATGTTTTCAATTTTCATTTATGTCATCCACACTTTACTTTAAAAGTCTTAATATGGTTGAATTTCATTGCATGTGCAAGTAGAACCTAAACCCTATTTGTATTATAATCACTATTAATGTCTACACAAATTTACAGGCCCCACCAGCTCCAGCTCCAGCTCCAGCTCCAGCTCCAGCTCCAGCTCCAGCTCCAGCTCCAGCTCCAGCTCCAGCTCCAGCTCCAGCTCCAGCTCCAGCTCCAGCTCCAGCTCCAGCTCCAGCTCCAGCTCCAGCTCCAGCCCCAGCCCCAGCCCCAGCCCCAGCCCCAGCCCCAGCCCCAGCCCCAGCCCCAGCCCCAGCCCCAGCCCCAGCCCCAGCCCCAGCCCCAATCCCAGCTCCGGCTCCAGCTCCTGCCCCAGCTCCGGCTCCAGCTCCGGCTCCAGCTCCAGCTCCTGCCCCAGCTCCAGCCCCAGCCCCAGCTCCTGCCCCAGCTCCTGCCCCAAATTGAAATTGAAATTTTGGTCCAATCAAATTGAAATTCATACACCTGATGATTGATTCTTATAATTCCAAATATCATAATCCCTGGCACCAAAACGACATGCGACGATAAACAATTAAACAACAAAAAATTGAAAAAAAAAACATTTATTTGAAAATCGAAATAATTGATCGCATAATTCAAGCAGTACTCTTCAAAAGTACAATTTTTGGCGTAGAGTGCCAAATTAAGCGTGTCCTATACTACCTAAACATATTTTGATTCCATTTACATTGCAAAAACGAATACATTTTTTGAAACGCTACATACCACATTAAAGAACTCGGTTTCAGCTGCCTAAAACATATAATTTCCATGAAAGCACGAATTTACGGTGATTTTTTTTGCAACAAGTGATTCCCAAGACGAGATATATTGAATGTTTCACTTTGCCCCACTTACCTATGAGTATATATAGTTTCGAATCCCACAGCATCCCCATTGTGAACCGAATCCAAACAAGTTAAAACATAAAAAAACAAAATCGAGACTAATAGTTTATAATTTATAATTGGTATACCATATTTGGTAACGGTATTTTAGTTTTCTCTATTTGCCGGTGTTTATCTCGAACTTAGTATGTATTTGGTATCTTAAGCTCTATGAATTCAGTCAACCAAACCACAACGACTTTGATATCAATTCAAAACGGATTTATATTAAATGTTTCTATTTATTGTTTTTCGTTTCAAGAATTTCTCTCATAATGATTACATAATCTATTAATATTGAATAATACGAAATCCAAAATGGTAAGTTATTTCAACGCCTCTTTTTCTGCTTTTCCATTTTCCTCTGTCTCTGCTTTTAAAATTGCCTCTTTTTCTGCTTTGACAATTGCTTCTTGAATGTCAATTTCAAGTTTTCGACGGATTTGACAAGGAAGATTTACGAGTCGTTGAGCAACGAACGATGTGAAAGGGTCGGGTGCCATTAGCATTGAAACAGAACCATTTGAACTATTAGATGACAGTGTACTAGAGTTTGGTATCGTCTGATTGCTTAATTCACCACTTGATAAGTTCCCTCGGCTTACTAAGTCTGCCTGACTATTAGCATTTGGTGTGACTCTATCAGACACAGACAATTCCCACTTTTCAAAATATTTCGCAATCTATAATTATAAGAATACAAAGATTTGTATTACTAAAACTTTGGCCAAATTAAAAAAAAAAAATTAAATAAAATATTTAAATGTTAAAATTCATTATTTTGTTCAAAAATATAGATGCTGGAATCACCTCTGGCACATTGTTTAGTGTTGCCTCAAACATCACTCCATCCATTGTTGGCTTAATATTATCGAAATAAAATTCTAGATCGAACAGTTGGTGCATCATTGGCTTGCTTTTATCTAATTCATATTGAACGCACCGAATGCTATTCATTTCGTTTTCACTTGGACTTGGAGCGCCATCATATTGAACTTGTGGTACTGCGAAACTCTCGTACGTAACACATTTGTCGATCGGGTGATCATTTGCATAGCATTTTTTTGTATCCAGAAAATGAATAAATCCAATCAGATTTGTAGATGTATCATTCATTTCCTGTAAACACCCGCGAAAAATATGTTCACAATAACAGCTTGAAACATTCCACGATGGGTGAAGCGATCTATCATCATAAGTGCACTTGAAATACACTAAACAGCAGATGTCTTGAGGTTTCAATTGAAATACCCAAAAAAACTGTAAAGTGAACAAAAAAGCATAACCTTCCAGCGTTTCTTTTAGTTTTAATAGTGAGTCATTCAGTGAATTCTGAAGCAACAAATTGCAGTATAAAGGTTCTGAAAGTAAAGAATAGTATTCAATCACTATAATAAACGGTGTATACAGATCAATATATAGTAATGCAATATGTTAATTGTCGAAATACATACCAGAATGTTTTTTTTAAAATTGGACCTTTGAGCAAAGGCCAATAAGGGCTGTCAAAGCCATACAAAAACGCCATCTTATGTTTAATGGGAAATTAGCTATGAATGCATATGAAGCATTGATTTCTAATGCACCAACCACGGTTAGTGTACAGAATCACTGCATGGCAAACATAAGTAGTTTCCCATCAAACCTTGGATGGCGCCACTTATGCGCACTTATACAAAATGTGACGTCATTTACACAGTCTCTTATAGAACCGTGCGCGCCCTGTGCCTTTGAGTGCATCAGACAACTCCATCAAAACAATGTCAGTTTCATTGTTAGTTGTTTGTGCAGATTGAATAGTTGGTAATTTAAACAATATAAATAACCATAAAAATGAAAATATTAAAATAATCTTCATAGTATTGCTATGAGAAAAAAAATAATGATTATTTGACTATGAAGACGATGTGCAGACGCTCTCGACTCGTTCGATCGATTTTCAGAAGTAAACTAATAGATCGACTACGATGATCATGGGTTAGAAAGTGTTGGTTTCTCAATCGTTTTCATATTCTTCAAAAGTATCCATTGGCATTTAGACATCGGTTATAATATAGACGAAAATGAAGATAAAAACGAAGAATATGAAGAGAGAACGCTGGTTTGGTTTTAAATTATTATCAAAGTTTACCTATGTAAAACTTAAGCAACATAACCGCCCACAGTAGGTCTCAATTCTACCGCTCAGCGATCATGCAACGAACACAACATACATCATGAGCCTCACCATGACTGTTAATTTGGAGTTCAAAGCTGCAACCAATCGCATAGAGTTTCAATTTGTCATTTAAAAAAAAAACTGAAGTAAACTACGAAACTGCACTGCAGTTGATGCGTTCACGATTGTTGAAGTGAACAAGCATCAGTCTATAGACCGATTTCCTATGGGAAATAGAACCCTGGGGAATTGTTTACTTTTCTGGTACCTGCAGTGCCAATTGGTGTAAAATTTAATCAAGAACATGCTAAGATTTAAAATTAAGAAATTGTTTTGTACTTGTTTCTCTAATTTTTTTTTTCATTATTTTTTTTTTCGTCCTTAAAATCCATACAATCTCTTCTATTCTTATTCGATTGATATCGCTTTGCTTATCGGAATACATTTTTGTTAAGCCATTTTTATTTCCCATTTCATTACATCATTATAGACTTAAGGCCTTATTTGCAACTCCAATTGCGATTTTCCGTTTTAATTCTATTTAATTTTCATAGAGCGATTTCAATCGCTGGAGTTACAAGTAAGGCCTTTACATTCAAATATTCATTTTCGATATATTTCAACATGAATCAAAATACATTTTGCTAAAATTCCCTATCTAACAAAAAAAAAATGTTTGCTTTGAGTCTTTCGCTTCATCGTAACAAAGAATCCATATCCATAGCATATTTTGCATTTTCAGTACTTGCTCACACTTTCTTCAAAATCAATGTAGTATTCACTCTCTCGATACAGTTTGAAGGATCACTTTTTGAGCATTTTAAAGCTATTTACGCTATTTACAAAATCAATGACATCATCATTGTCAAATATATAACACCCCAAATGAATTTCTTTCAACATCGGCAATGCTTCGATAAGCTTTTGCCGATTTGAATGGTTCAAATAAAATTCTGGCCAACCAAATGATCTAATACTCAATTTCTCTATTCATGGATGTTTACTGATGAAATTGAAAAACTCATCACTGTACTGATAGCATATTTTTATGTTGAGCTCCTTGAGACTGTCAAATGATAGCGGAATCTTTGGCATCTTGTTAACTGGAAGTTCGAGCATATCCGAATCGGTTTGTTTGTTTGGTCTGCATAAAACAGATCTTAAGCTTCTTCACAGTCCGAAAGTGCACATTTGGAATATCAAAGTTGGACAAATCCTTTGATGAAAACTAACATTCGAGGTACTCAAACGCTAACTGATATGAAGTGGCAAAAAGATCTTCTGAAGGTAATCAATCTGTGCTGCAAAATAAGTACAGGTAATTTTAATATTTTCACAGCAAACTCAGAAATCCATGTGTTCTGTTTAATAAATCTTATTATTGCATAGTATGCTGATTTGTTCGTAGATGCGTTGGTGGCGCCACCACTGGTCAGAAGCAGAACTGTGTTATAGTTGAAATTTGTATGTACCAATATTCATTGTGTGGTGCGCATATGAACGTGCTTCCAATCTTCATTCGGTGAATATTTGACTGTGATGTTTTCGTTTTTCATATTCCTACACATATTTTCTGGTAACATAGGTGGAAGAGGTTCACAGAGATATTCATGCAATGTCTATTTGACGAAACAAAGAACATAAATTTAAAACCACTTCGAGATTTACAAGGGGACAATTACTACTGAAAATTGCTGAAACATTTTGTAGTAGTTGATTCATTTCAAAAAAGCAAATAAAAAAATTGAATTTTTAGTAGTAATTGTCCCCTTGGAGATTTATATGGCAATATTATCATCAAAACCAACCTTATCATTGATTAAATGTAGAGCTTTTAGGTCTTTGTGGATTTTCATGAATTTGCTCAATTGTTCTTCAGTTCCCTTTTTCTTTATTGATACTTGCAAATCTTCAATCTAAAAGAAATTGAATGATATTTTTGAAATTTTATGGTTTTATTTTGATAGCAGAGATTTTGTGATAGCAGACCATCTGTCTTCCAAAGCTTGACTTAGTAGGATTGGCGGTAAAGTAGCGAAGTTTATGGCTTGGCTTCCTGATTTCGAATGTGTAACTTAAAATTGCTTGACGCAGAATTTCACATGCCTTATCCAAGTCACCCAACTGAGTAAAGGCTATCAATCGAATGTAATTGTCGGTGACGTATGTGTTATTATTGTTCAGCAGATTGAGTGCATAGTTGGGTGCATTGTGTTTCAATGCCATTGCCGCCAGAAAGACTTTGGATCGTCCCATTTGTACTCTAAAATTTTTCATACATTGCCACAAGTCTTGTGCATATTTAAAGTGCTCTGGTGTATTCTGTAAATGTCACACAAAAATAAAATCCATAAGATTTCTATTCCTTGTAGTCACTTTATTATGATTTAGACTTACCAAATGATAGCAACATCCAAAAGCTAAGCAATTGATTGTAAGGTCGGGCACCAGTCCACAGAGATCCAGGCGCTTTCGATCTTCCGTATACAGTTCAAAGACTTCGGCGTACCGTTTATTCTCGTATAATAAGCTATACATCACTTTTTTCGTTTGCATCTGTTCAAAGTGATTTTTCAAGTCCACATCTTTGTAGAACTACATCATGAAAACTAATTAATATTAATTTGAATGTAAAGAATAAATGATTTAATATTCACTTTGATTGCATAATCCGGTAAGTTCAATAGATAGAAAAGTCTCATAATTTGAGAGCCGAAGTAAAAATCATTGATCTTAAAAACCTTTCTTTGAGTGTGTTGATAGTCCATCAAAATAGATTTGAGATTTTCCAATTCATTTGGTTTACCATCAAATAAAAACAGATATTTTTTAAAGATTTCTCTCTTATCATTCAAACTTTTTTTTGAGAAGTATTTTATCGTGTGTTTTTTGTATTTCTCCATTTGCGTGATATTTTTAAACTCCAAACGTGTATTATGTCGATTTTCTTCAAAAAGTGTAACACCCAATTCTTCTTTTGAAAATAAATTACGTTTGAAGTCTGAAAATGTAAAAGTTATTGTTTTGAATAACAAATCATATCACATTTCAAATGTTGAAACTAACCTACAAATGGTGCAAAGTTACATCTCGAACTTAATGGAAGTGTTCTTAATGACATTAAATACATAGTTCACTGTATTTTTTTGCTTTTGATGAGTAAAGTTGAAAATTATTCCAAAAATGATACTAATGTTTATGAATGAGCACCAATTGGAAAGTAAATTCGCTGTGTGTTATAAAATTGATCTGAAAATAGACCTGCTTTTTAATGTCAGTTCTAAATGTCAAAATCTATCTGACAATTGAAATAGAAACGTCAATACATTCGATGGAGACGCATACAACGTCAACGATTTTAGCCAATTGAATAAATAAAAATCATTGATTGGTTGGTTGGTTGGTTGGTTGGTTGGTTCTTATATCAAATTTTATTGAGCCTGAATACAAATGAATGGAAAAAAAATGTTTTGCTGTTGTGAAATTGCAGTGTTATAAACAGCCTCTAACTCTACGTGGGAAATAGCCGGTGGGTTTTTGGTCGCAATGCTTCAATGCGATCCGTACATCCGATGGCAGTGTCGTCCAAAAAAAATGATGCAAAATGTTCGCTATTGAAATTCGAATTGTTCAATTCTTGTCCGACAGTCAACCAACCGAGACGAATACTAGAATCGCGGCCAAATAAATATAAACGTCGACGTCCCAAGCAAAAATGTTCAATGATATGGAATATTTCGATGGATTTTTTTCATTATTAAATTCGCCTCCTTCGAACATTTCGGTTCCTTTGTAAGCCTTTTGTTCACTCTCAAAAATTGCAATACACGATTTTTCGTATAGTACAACAAATCGTCTTCACATCGACGAAAACCCCATTTACGTAGACAATTTCCACCCATATCCATTGTCCGTCCATAGCAACACGTAATCAAGGAAGGTTGAAGCTTCACTTGTTCTTGTTGCTGAATTCAAGAGCAATAGTTATTTGAAAATTATTTCTTCCAAAGAAATCAACAGTTGTTGATGTAAATTCTAACTGATACAAATTTCATTTGATACGATAAATCAACGGATACTGTAAGAGTTCAGTGTTTAGCGTTCTCATAACGAGATGGCGTTATTTCATCCACACCATTGAACGCACCCACACGAGACTGTGAACAATGAGAGACACAATTCGACTGACACTTGGTTGCGCTGTGCAGAGAGTTTCACGTAAACATTGACTGCATATGTATTGGCTGCTATGTAGTTTAATACGAAACACGAGAAGAGAGTACGTGTTGAGAGGAAGAAAAACAAAACTATTCGGTGCTTTACTATTTCAGTCAAGTCAGTATTTCTCGACGTAACAGAGCTGTCGTGTATCAAAAATAAAGAAACAAGAAACACACACAAAAAAAAAACAAAAATTAAATCGGCCAATTGTTTTTAATTCGCAAATAAGTGTATAATTTGGCTTTTTTGGCTTTTAATTTTGCGTAATCAAATGTTTCCGTTTTAGTATTAATACATCGACAATCGAAATATTAAAAGTGAATGAAAAGAAAATAAACAAAAAAATGTGAGAACTGTTGATGGTTTGGTGAAAAATCAATAACATTCAACAAAACGAGAAAAAAAAAATTACATATTTTTGATTCAATTTTAACATAATATGTGAGCAGCAAAGTGATAATGCAATATAAAACACAATGCACATGAAAAACACATATGAATAAAAGAAAAAAAAAGGTAAAATAAAATAAGAATACGTGAGACTGAAGTCTATTTCGAATCTCGTGATACGTGTTTATGTGGACAGTTTATTTTAAGTTCTAAAGTCGTAAAAAGTGGTCTCATTCGTATTTTTGCGTAGACGGAAGACACGAGGGAATGTTGTTGTTTTTTTTTTCTTTCCTCTCTGCCTCCGAATAATTACGGTTTTTGAGTTGTTTTCATTAAAAGAAACCTAAATGTCTGACGAAAGCATATATTAATTCATGGGTTTTCATTCTCAACTAGGAAGTGTGTTGTTATTTATTGATTTTTGTTTTGCTCACTTCAACTCGCTCTCTCTCTCTCTCTCTCTCTCTCTCTCTCTCTCTCTCTCTCTCTCTCTCTCTCTCTCTCTCTCTCTCTCTCTCTCTCTCTCTCTCTCTCTTCATTGGCCATTCAATGAATTTCTCATTGCATTTTGTTGACATTTCAACCAAAGAATATAATGAGAAAATATGAATCATATACGAGTATTTGTGTGTGTATTTGTTTATCATGCTGCGACAAAAAGTGTTGAACCGTATAAGTTTTATGAATTTGTTTGAAGTATGAACCTAAATAAATTTTGATATTTATTTCTTTTCTTCGTTTGCCCGTGTGATTTTGTTGTTTTTTTTTTTAATCTTCTGTTAAACCAATTGCATTTCTTTTACTTTATCAAATACGACGAACGAAAAAACACGACATATTTCCTTTGAGCGGGCAAGCGATAAACATAGAATTTGTTTGCACATTTAAAAAGCAATGTACAATAGTGTGATCAGCAAATAATTGGGAACGGTGTTGAAAATGAACAGGAATCAAATAAAAAAAAAACCCGAAGAGAAAGACGTAAACGAAAAGAAGTGTAGTTGTTTGTAAATATTGCTTGGTGTATGGAATGAAAGAGGATTTTTTGTTGTTGTTGTTTTTTTTTCATTTCTAAATGTTGTGTTGTGAGCATGAATTCTGGGCGTTTTTTCCTGATTGGTTATCGTTTTCTTCGAAACTCAAGTGCCTGTGTTGGATTTATCAAGATGCACACACAGTTCGAATCAAAAGAATATTTATTCGGAAAACGAACGAATGAACGGATAAAAAAAAGCGCGCTTGAGTTGCGCGCAACATTGTATGCATACCAAAAACAACAACAACAAAACCCTCATCCAGCAATGCATTTGTACAGTTGAAAACAAAGTGCGAGGCAATCGTGCACTCAAGAATTCCATATCCTATCCACGAAAAGCCAAATGGTATTTCTCTTTTCCTTTTTTCGTACGCTTTTTGTTGTTGTTGAGTACATTTTGGGACGGCTTTTATAAAGTACAGAATATCAGCGGTAATTGTGTGTGTTTCACACTTCGAACAATTCACAACGGCTTTGAAAATCAAGTAGACATGCAAGCGACGTTCTTTCTTTCATCTACTCTGCAGTTGCTGTTGCTATATAGCTGATGGTGGTGGTGTTGTTGTTGCTTGTGTTCGCCTCTTCCTTCATTCGTCCAAGATCGCATTTTGGTGTGATTTTATTTATGTATTCATTTTAGTTCGGTTTTCTCAACTTTGTTTTGAGTATCCAACGCGCGCGCATTTTAGCTCTCTCTCTCTCTCTCTCTCTCTCTCTCTATCTCACTCTCTTTGTTTCGCTCACTGTGTCCGCTTTGCCGTGTGTATATTTTGAAAGAATCCTACACACGAATCGCACTTAAATCAACCGATCACCGAGAGTACATACGCTAATGCAATGCTCAGTTTTCGTTCGAAGACCGTTGAACGAACACAACAACAACAACTCAAAGAGATCGAATGTGTGGAACAGAAAAAAAGAAGCAACGACCAAATTCAACCATCGGCATTTTGTGCGGTGGTATAACAACAACGATGGTTATATCAAGATTTCGTACATAGATGGTACATATGTACTCTGTACACATTGTGCACAATGCACACAATATATCGGATCGTTTATTATTTTCACACTTGGTGCTCGATTTCCGATGCGCATACGACGGGAATGGTGATAGAGAGATGGTCACAAAAGGAATGAATGCAACCAACATCAGCAACATCACCAACAGCAGCCCAAAAAAAAAAACAGCACACACATGTTCACATTTAAAGAAAACACTTTTTTGACGATGGGTATTCGAAATGCGTGCTATGCGATTTGTTGCAATTGTGAGTTGGTTTCGTTTTTTTTTTTTTTTTTTTTGGTTTGGTCTTGACTCTCTCTCACCAAATCTGTTCTACTCGATCCACTCGATGGTGTTGGTTCAAATGCCCATCTTTATATTCATTTCATTTGGGATTCCATCATTTGAAACACAGAACCAAACTAAAAATGAATTGAAAAACAGAAGAAGAGAGAAAAAAAATCTGTGGGCTTTTTTTTCCACCTTCTTCTTCGTCATCATCTTCGGCATCTGATATATATGTTGTTGTTGTTGTTTTTTTGTGTGTGTCTCTTTTAACCGATCGTTTCCATATTCTGTCATGTTACAGCCATAAATGTGTATAACCAGTATAATATGCACATCTGAGAGACGATCTGGCTAACGAACAACAAAAGACCATTTTACGCCTTCACATCTTCGTTTTTTTTCTTCGTCTCTCGTGTGTATTCCTCGTACAATCGTATATTTCATGTGATTTATTCAATGAAAAGACTGCAACAACAACAAAAACGACAAAAAATCTCTCTCACTCCGAATTAAATATATATATATTTTTTTCATTCTATCCTCGTTCGTTTTGGTCGTTGTTGTTGTTGTAGTCAATCGCCTTTGCTCTTCAGATTCAAGTATTGAATCTGTCCGTTGTTTATGCGTTTCAATTGTGTGGTGTGAATATTTTCTCTGATATTATTATTATTTTGTTGTTTTTCTCTCTTTCTCGCTCGTTTTCATTCGCTTTTCGGACGCGCATTTGGTTCATTCGTTAAGCAGGTATCCGATTCGATCGTTTTTCGTTTAGTATTTTCTTCTCGCGCCGTTGAAATAGATTTATGTGTTCCTTTCTTCGTTTCGTTGTCGTTTCTTGTGTGCGAGTGTTTTTTTTTCTTTCTTCTCTTCTCTCTCGCCGTACAAAGGACAACAAAAAAAAACACATTTATTTTTTCACACAAAGCGATTTAATACAGAAATTTTCAGTTGTTTGTTGCTTTGAAATGTTCTCTCTTGTGCATCTTTTTTTTCATGGTTGCAGCCAACACAAGCGTTTACACACCGAGAACTAAATTCGTTCCGAAGTTGTTTTTTTTTTCTTTCTGTTTTTTGTTATTACATTTTATTATTATTCTCGTATTTTTGTTTTTTTTTTTTTCAAATAAAAGAATACCCATTGAAAGGAGAAGAGTGAAAAGAACAGCACAGAAAAAGCAAGATACTATTGAAATGCACAAATGCATGAATAGAACACTTCCATTTTATTGAGGGATTTTGATCTTTTTCTCGTAATTTTATTCATTCGATTTTTTTTTCCGTTCAAAAAAAAAAATAAAGAATCATCTTCAAAAATAAATTTAAATAAATTTTGTCTCATTCTTTCTCACGTTCGTTTTTTTTTGTTTTCTTTTTCTCATTTTCAGTTTTGACGAAACATTTGGACAAAAATTAACACAACGAACGAACGAGTGCATATTGCCCATTGCCACCATGCATTGAGAACACTGAATGGATCGTATTTTATTGTGCCATATATTTCGGTTTGTGTTTTTTTTTTTCGTTCCTCTCCTTTTCAAACTCGAAACGGAGTATTCGATTTCAGATAAAACGAGAAAAAACAAAATCGCCGACAGTGAAAAATTGTGGTAAATAATTGAACGACAACGCTCACACATTCAACAACAACATTCATCGTACCGCATTTGCTTCGGGTTCAACCACCATCATTACGTTTGAGCTCATTCACTGTTCGATCGGCGATCGATTAACACGTTGAACACTAGCTAACACCAATTTTAACAACCAACACACACACCATTCGTTTTGCTGCAAAAATTCGTGCATCAGTAACCGAAGTGTGCAATTGTGCAGCAATAATAATTGAATTTTGTTAGTGCATTGTGTAGAATATTAAAGAGAAAGAATCAACGGCAGTGAACTGCATTGCATTTGCAAAAGTTTCTGTGAAATTTGAACAAAAGAACAAAACGAAGCGAAAGAAAAAGACGGATCGATCGGAAAAGACAGACAGAGAGAGAGAGAGAGAGAGAGAAAGAGAGAAAGAGAAAATTAATTTTTACCGCAAAAGACTTAATAACAAACGTGTATAATTAAGAAGAAGTGTTTGTTTTAATTATATAATTATATGCTGAGATCGCGATGCGGGAAGCCATGGAAGCGATTTCTCGAAGTGTGAAATAAGAAATCAACCGACCAAAATTCCATAACCATAAATTTTTGTTTTTGTTCTCGTTCGGGTTTCGTTCTCTTCGGTCCGGAGAATCGAAAGCACGAAAACACGAAGCCCGTGGAAATAACAAGAATCTGCATTTCATTTTGTTGCGTGTATGGTTGTTTGGTCCATCCAATCGAAATGAGAAAGCAATTTCGTTGGTATATTTTGGCCATTATTTTATTATGCATTTGTCTTCCATTTGGTTTATGTGACAAAAATGGGCATCACCGAAATGATCGTACAATTGCGGTGAATGAACGTAATGTGAATTTTCGTTCAACCCAAGGCATACCGTTGCGTGATGATAGCGATTATATTCGGGAAAATGATGGCCATGACGATGTCCAACCATCCACCGTAGATGACGATTACGATGACGAATATGATGATGTCGATGCGACGAACGCGGAAAGTGGCGAGAATCAACGTAAAGAAAACGACGAAAATGATGTGCAACAATCGCCCGAAATCGTAGAACAAGCACAAAGCGCACGAACGCAAATTATACAACGTCCAAAAGAGCTCACCGACACTGAATTGGATGCATTGTTGAAGTCATCGCCAACACCAAGCGTAGACAGTGCAGACGTTACGGCACCAGGCTCAATTGAATCGTGTCCGAAAGAATGCTCTTGCCTAAACGATTTCATGACCTGCACACGGCCACATTTGATGCATTTACCTAAAGTGCCACATTTCATACAATCACTGTAAGTTGTCGTTTTTTCTTCTCGTGTTTTTTTTATTCTCTTCTCTTCTTCTTTTTACGTTTTCTTCGTTTTTGTTTAATTGCTTCACAGCTCGTTTTTTTTTATCTCTTTTGTTGCCACTTTTATTCGTTATTCTCTTATTTCCTTCGGGTATATTTTATGTTGTCTTTGAATCAAAGTGCTTCGATTCAGAATGCTTCTTTTTTGTTTTTTTTGTTTTTTCTTTTTGAATCAAATAAGAGTATCACGTATCTTATGCAACGATCGTTATTTATTCCATATTCTCGTCTGAATTTCGTTTTTTTTTTTTTAAACAGTGAGCTTCCGCAGAATAATTTGAATGCGGAGATGTGCGAGGCGAGCATAAATAATTTGCCAAATCTGGTTGATTTGAAGCTCAACGACAACAAATTGGATCGCATACCCATTTTTCACGGTTTAATTTCACTGGAAACGCTCGAATTGGCAAACAATGAAATCCATGAAATTGGATTGATAGCATTGCAGGCATTGCCCAAATTGACGCATTTAGATTTAAGCCGGAATATGATTATTGCCATTGGCCCAAACGCATTCCCCAAGCAAAATATCATACAAAAATTGTAAGTATTTAAAACGTTCAACCGAATGGAATGTGTTCTTTGTGTTGATATCCATAGAGTAGTTTATTTACAATTTCAACCCGTACATGATTCTTATGTTTTTGTATTCATCAATGCAAACACCACTTTCATTGGCTCATTTTACACAGTGTGCTTTGCGCTTTTAGCACGTTTCAAGTATTTTTTTTTTAATCCGAATTGATTACTTGTTTGACAGATTCCTCAACAACAATGAAATTACAAAGTTGGATCGGCGTGCACTCGAGCCATTAGTTCATCTGGTTGAGCTCCGAGCCAATAAAAATCGTATCGGTCAATTGCCAACCGGCCTCTTTACCAAGCTTAAGAAGCTCAAAAAACTGTAAGTATCCGCGGACTTAAGTCAATTGCAAATGACATATTTATCTGTTGTGTTTAGCATTTAGCAGTTGGTTTTCGTTCGATTTGTGTTTGGTGTGTGTGCGCGTGTGTGCACGAGTGCGAAGATTTTTTTTTTGCTTGAATTGTTTTATTACATAAATTGACTTTTGTTTTGATTTTGAATTTGTATGTGTTTATTTTTTTATTTCTCGTTTTCTTTGCATTCATTTATTCTTTTTGTTTTCTTTCTTTCTTCCTTTTCTTTGTTCATTTTTTTTTCTTTCGTTTTTGGTGTCGTTTGACATACGTAAATAATACTATTAGCTCGTTGAATGGTAATGAGCTACGAGCAAATCTTCAATATGCAACGTTCAGCAATTTGACCGCATTAACAAGTTTAAAACTACGTAATAATTTTATTGACGAATTGATTACCGGAGTTTTTCATGGTCTTGATAATTTGAGTTTATTGTAAGTGTTTTTTTTCGGTTTGGTTTTCTTCTAATTTGATTAGTTTTGATATTTTCAATGATTTCATTGATTCGATTATTATCATTTGTCTATAAGCCATATTTATCATTGTTCGATTTTTGTTATTTGTTTATTTTAGTTTGCGGTTTTATTATTAATTCGACTTCCTTTTGTTTGATTAAACAAAATTCTGTACATTTAGCAAACAAATCTAAAATGTATCGTTTATATTCTCTCTCTCTCTCTGTGTGTGTGTAAATTTTAGGGATTTGGCAAACAACTATTTAACTGAAATACAAAAAGGCGGCTTACTCAACATAACATCACTCACCAAATTGAATTTGTCCAACAATACAATACACACGATTGGAAAGAATTGCTGGGAATTCACGCAGCGCATTACTCATTTGGATATTTCAGAGAATCGCTTGAGTGAGATCACTGTCGGCACATTTGATATGCTCAGCAAATTGAAAGAGCTTGATTTGCATGGCAATCAAATTTCAACAATACATTCAGGCGCATTGAATGCTACATACAATTTGGAATCATTGGATCTCAGTGGAAATCGCATTTCAGCCACAATTGAAGACTCATTTGGACCATTTGCGGCCCTCAACAAATTGGATTCGTTTAATTTGAATGATAATCATATAAAAGCCATAAATAAAAATGCATTTCTTGGTTTGATCAGCCTCACCCGGCTCGATTTAACCAGCAATAATATTACAACCATTCAAGATGGAGCGTTTGATCAACGATCGATGCCAACACTTCAGCATCTGCACATCAATAGCACCGATTTAATTTGCGATTGCAATTTATCGTGGTTTTTCTTTTGGGCCAAAAATACACGACCAAGTGGCCGAAAGATTAGCGAACATAAAAATGGCATCGATGTTCGGTGCGCATTTCCATTTTCACTGCGAAATAAACGCCTCCTTCAATTGCATAAAGACAATTTAACATGTTGTAAGTTAAATCACAATATTCATCTTGATTTTTTTTTTTTTTTTTTGAAACAATTTTGAACGATTCAAATTTTAATTCTTTACATTTTATTTCGAATGTAGCCGACAATCCAAAGCCTCAGATGGCCGATGAACCAAAATCACCGATTTTGGCCATTAAAGGCACTAACATCACAATCGAATGCACTGCATTTATAACGGTTGGTACAAAAATCGAATTTGCATGGAAACACGACAATTTGGACATTGATCCAGTCTTGATTGAAACAAAAACACGACGAAAAGATGAAAGTCGTTTGCGTGTTAAAGAGAGAATGGTTGAACGGCGACGTGAAGTCAATCGAAGTCCACTTCGAATTAATGTTGGCGCACCAAAAGTACCGCTTGCCAGTTCCAGTGTGTCAAAATTAAAGTACGATGACAATGATGATGATTATGAAGGTGATGAGGAGGAAATTGGAAGTGAACTCGAAGAGAGTGAATATGAAACGGAATCGGATCGTTATGGCGAAGATAGTATAGACGAAGTGATTGCAACTGTTGAAGATATTGAAGCGGCCATTCCAATCAACAGCAGTGTTGCTACGTCACGTTTACATTTGACAAATGTTGATGCTAAAACAGCAGGAAAATACCAATGCATCGCTTCAAATGATTTTGGCAGTGTTTATTCACAAAAATTCAAAGTGACAGTAGCATGTAAGTTTACATCCTCTTTATTCTCTTGCATCATTCAGACAATGTGTGGAAAGGAACTAAAATGATTTTTTGGGTTTTGTATTTGCAGCATTTCCTGTTTTTACAAAGAAACCAACAAATGTAACGGTTCGAACATCGGAACGAGTGCGTTTGGATTGTGCAGTCGATGGTGATCCAAAGCCTCAAATCTACTGGCAATTTAATTTTGGCAATGATTTTCCAGCTGCTCGTGAACGACGGATTCGCATCATGGACAATTATGAATCGTTCATTATTGATAACGCAAAATCATCGGATCGTGGAGTTTATACGTGTACAGCGGAAAATCCAGCAGGAATTATTGCCACAAATGTCACAGTTGAAATAAGTATGTGTCTTGTGCAGAGTTTTTTTTTCTCGTTTCAATCATTCGAATGAGATCGCTAACATTTGTCTCTATTTTCAGTTGAACCATTGATATACATCAAGCCAATGGAGCATAAGGATGTGATGATTGGTGAAAATACGATTCTCGAATGCCAGAACAGTGGAACTGCTCTATCTGATGTTCGTTGGTTTAAGAATAGCAAACCGATATTAGCTTCGGAAAATCGTTTTGTAATGACAAAAGAGAATCAATTGCTCATAATAATGAAAACAACTGAAGACGATGCTGGACTGTACACATGCGAAGTTGAAAATGCATTGGGCATTGAAAAATCATTGATTCAGCTGAAGGTTCGAACTGAACCAGTTGCACCAACAGAAGCCGACGGTTACACTCACGATGAAATCACAGCAATAATCATAGTAACAGTAGTTTGTTGTGCGATTGGTACATCAATCATATGGATTTTAATCATTGTAAAAACGAAAAAGGACCGTGGATGTGGTAACACCGATCGAACAAAGCGAACGGATGGTTCGGAGAGCAACAGTTTGACCAAAGACAGTATTTTAAAGTCAGTAAATGTATCGATGCTCCCAAAAACGGATGAAAAACCAGTTCAAGCCATGCGAACGGCAACAATCTCACGATGTCATGCGAAGCATGGAGTCTTAAGGAGCAACAGTACCAGCAGTTGTGGTCACAGTAGCTTAGGTGTTGGTGATGATATTTTTCGACGCTACAAAGATGATGGTTCGATGAGCAACACACCATTGCATCAACCAAATCGAAATGGAACCGACACCGAAGAGGATGATGCCAACAATGATCATGAGGCATTGCTGGGCACCACCTATTTTGATCGATATGGAAAAGCCGTCAAATGCTCGGACAATGATAGTTTTGTTGTGCAAATGGATGATGGTGTTGATGGTAACAGCCAACATGATACGAGTGCGGGCAATACAACGACCGCCGAATGCGGTGATTTGGATGATGGTCAACAGTCATCGACCAAAACAAAAACATCCACATCACTGTCCAGTAGCTGTCATTCGATACCAGCTCTTCCGCTAAATTCATCACATGAATTCGATTTGAATCGTTCACAATGCAACGATTCAATTGCATCGTCCAGCATTCCCAGTCCATTTGCAAGCAATCATCATATTGCCACAAATGTGAATTCGATGCCAAATAAATCAGTCATCCACCCAGTTGCCGTGGGCAAAACGAAGCCAACCATCCAAACAAATAAACTCAATGAACTTATGTCAACGTTCAAGTAAACAGCAGCAACAAAAACAACAAAACAGCAAAAACTCGTCTAGTCGCCGAAAATATAAGCAAAACAACAATTCGCATCGAAATGGCGAATGCCAATTTTCAAAAAAAAAATGAAGGTTAAATTATTTGTGTAGAATTGTGTTCTAATTTTGTGTGTGTGTATGGTAAAGAAAAATGTGTGTGCTTTGATATGTATTTATTATTAGCAAATGAAACGTTTAACGACACTTTATTCATTTGATTCAGAAAAAAACAACCTCAACAACTCTCTAACACTACAGATTAGGGAGAAAAAATTAACAACAACAACAACAACAACAAAAACTCTTTAACCAACTTAGTATTAGATTTCAAAACAAAATCAGTAATCGATATATCTGTTTATTCTTTTTAAATGTAAAGCCGTTTGCATAAAACAAAACAACAGTATACTATTAACATTTAGATGCCGGAGACTGACTCAAATTCAAGTATTCGTTACAGCTGTAATCAAATATTTTACTCAAATTCTTCCTTAAAAACTCACAAATCAATAATATCGAATGTTGTTTTGGTGTGAAATCAAATAATATTTGTGCATTACATTTTATTCGATGGCTTTTGAGTAGATCAGAAGCAAATAAATCGGGGAAAAGAAAAGTGTCCATAAAATTGCTAATGTTTAAGTCTACCTGTGTACGGTGTGTGTTAAAGAACTCACACTCTGCAGCTAAAGTGCATTCTTTTTGTTTCAAATTTGACACAAACAAAAACAGTCCATGCGTAAACAATGAAATTAGACGAATTGTGTTTTTTGCCCAATTTAAATATTAGAGAAAAAAAATTTGAATGATTCTTTGTAGTATTTGCATGACACTTGGTTAACCGCAAAAACTCAAAACACAATTTTTTTTTTCTTCTTTTTATAATTGTATTATGTCGAACTTGAAAGTGTATTTTTCTTGAGTTAAAATTCGTATTGGTTAAGAATTTATTTAAAAACTGAAAAACAACAACAACAAAAAAAACGAAACATCTGTGATAATAATGATGTATTTTACTATTTTAATTTTTTTTTTTTTAAATATTGTTTTTTCTTCATTTTTTTTTCTTGAAAAAAAAAATCGAAACACTAAAAATAAAAATCAGAATAAAAAAATAGCCATTTGTGAGGTCACAAAAAAGCGATTCAAACAAATAACCAAAAATTAACACATAACATGAAATTGTACAAAAAAATATTAACTACAACAAATCGCAACAAATCAACTGTAGCAAATAGAAAATTGTCAAAATCCGACTAAAACATACGAAAACAAACAATTGCAGCTAAATATTTTAACAAACATTTTAAACATTGTATTCAATGTAGAATCAATAAAATCAAACAGAAAATTCCGATTTTTTTTTTTTAAACAAATAAAACATTTAAATTATTATAATTTTTTTTTCCACTTACATTTTTATTGTTTTCGTCTTACATTTGCAAAATAAAGTGATTGAAAGCGGTTGAATTTGATGGACAATATAACAATAAGACCAAAACTCGTAGAATACAAATTAGAATGTTCCATGTCATTGTCGATGTAATTACTTCTCTTCAAATCAAAATTTTCAAAAGAGATGGAAAATAAAAATCGATGTTCAACAGGAAAACCAATTTTTTCGTTCGTATCGAAAATATATTTCAATGGAATATTAATAAACATAATGAAAAATCAAAATCAAAATTGTATTGCGTTTTATTCGAGTTTTTTAGATTTAGCATATCGAAAATGGGTTAAATCGATGCAGAGGCGTGACATATTGGCTGTAATTCGCCTGTTAATATGCAACATTAAGTGAATTGAAGTCTCTTATCATCCTTGCACAATAAACTTAAGTGTGTTTATCTTCCGATTTGACACCAATTAGAGTTTGTATCGAATATGGATTAGATAATGGTTTATGTGTTTTTTTTGTGTGTGTGTGCATGTGTATCATTGATTGGGTAAAGTGTTTGCATCTACTTCGCTACATTTAATTAATTGATGAGTTTTGTTGAAAACAATTGGCGCGTGGTGCCTCTTTCGCACACTACCCGCTATGCAACAACGTTCACCACTACACACATTTTACCATCATCAGTCACCGTAACCAATGTATGACACCTGATGCTTCGCATCACATTTTGTGCTGTAGTTAGACACAAACTGAAATGGAAATGCGCTCGCGTCTATGCGATTCGGTTGAGCAAACGCGTTGACAAATCGCCTCTTCAAACAAACAAACACAACGAATAACAAAACAGAATCTATAATAATTTCCCATAAAGTGATAAGTGTTGAATACTGACGTTCATAATAGTAGCGCACACAAATCAAAACAAATGAAAAAAAACCTAACCTAATACAAATTATACACTCGAAAATCGAAAATGAACGAAAGTTAAACGCATAATCATCAAATGTGAATCGATCGGACGGCACAAGACAGTTCTGGAATGCGAAATGAATTTTTATAAATGAAAACTGGTTAATTTATAGGATTCGATAACGAATATTCGATTTGATTTGAATTTTGAGCAGCCAGTGTCAGTACTCAACGTGATATTCTTGGCCTGTATATGTTTTGTGTTTATAGCCGAGGACGTTTCGCATCTTTCAAAAACAACAACAACAATCTCTCTATATATATGACGATTGTTATCAAAGTCGTGTTAAAATTGTTTGTTGCCGCTGTCATTCTGTCATTATCATTCCCGATGTGTACGCGAAACGCGAAATTCCAAATAAATCGTGGAAAATATTGTGCCTGTGTGTGTATATGTGTGTAAAAAGTGTAACGGCCAAATCCAAATACTGTTTACATAAATATGTGTCATAAATTGTCGCTTGACTAAATTTATCCGATTTGTTGTTGTTATTGTTATTTTGTTTTTCAATTACCGAGATGCAAAAAAAAAATTATGAATGTTTCGATATAAGTGAATAATCTGTTAGTTTGCCTGCAAAGATTGAAATATCTCTTAAACAAAGTAAAATAAAAAAATCACCGTCAAACGCAACACTATTCGAGGTTTACTTTGAATTTTCATGTAAAAATAGGCCACAATTTACTTTACTGATTACGGTCAGTTTTGTGCTAATTATTAGAATCAAGTGATCAGTTCACAACGACAAATTTTTTTTTTCTTCTTTCTCTCTCTCTCTCCCTCTCTCTCTCCATCGAATCAAAACTAAAACAAAAGACTGCTCAATATGCATGTGATAATGATATAATCGCAATGAAAGTAGATGATAAACAATAAAAGAGACGCACACCGTTTTTTGAATGCCAGTGTCATTTTAAGCTCACGATACTGATTCTGCCGACCGAGTTTCGTTCGGATGTTGTTTCATTTTCTGTTGTTTGTCCGATTTTAGACTAGATTTAAGATATGGATCGTGTTTAAATGTTCGAAAAACCAAAAAACGGCGTACAAAAATTCGTTGTTGGTGAGTAAATGAAACCATTTGGAAAAAAATATTAAATGAATGAAATTGGTTGTGAAATCCTTTTTTTTTTTCATGATTATGCGACAGAAAATTTAGTGATTTTATTTGACGTAAATGGTATTTAATTTGTGTGGGGAAAAAAAAGAGAGTAAATTATTTTTAAACAATTATCTACATGATAAAATAATCAACATGGTCAATTATTGCGATAATGTTGTGACTCCATTAATACGGTTGTAAACAAGGGGTAAAAAAATGTGCGCACACTTTTGACACATTTTCAAAATGAAACAATAACAAGTGTGAAATGGGCATTGCGTCCTTGGTTTGAACACTTCTGATAAGAATGTGCGGCTGTGAAAATTGTAATTGCTCTCTAATCATTTCGTTTGGATGGCCCATTTTGCGTGATCCATGTTTAAATTTTCGCATCTCTACTTCACATAGTACATTGTAATGACATTGCAAAAAAAAAATAACCCCACACATACACACAACAACAATATTAAACTGTTTATGCCACTGAAATCAATAGAGATAAATGTGAACAAAGTACGTATAAAATCGTAGAATTTCCGAGTTCATTGAAATGGTCACATGAGAATGTGATTCGGTTGTTATCAGAGCTAACGATATCAACAGTTTAAAGCCTAAATTGGGTTGAATTTCGATTTTAAAGCAAAAATCTCTACTCTTAGTTAGCGAATTTCTGCGTGTTTTTTTGTTGTTGTTTAGAAATTCATGTGATTCTAATCCTTATCGATTGTTGATGTTTGTTGTTGTTCTTTGTTTTAAGAAGCCACATGACTTTGGATTTATATACGCTTAATCACGCGGTGTCGGTTTCGAACTGATAACAAAAACTGTTGTAAACAGAAAGAAAAAAAAACATCATCACAAAACTGGATGCTGATAGAAAATAAAGTGGTCACAAAATGGGATTCAGTGGGGGCTGCTTTGTGCAGATATGCAAATGTCAATCGACTTATTTCCTTTGTTTTTAACAAACACCCTGCTTTCTTGAAATATCCGGTTCTGCCTAGTTTTGCCAGTAAAATGAATTATCAGCTGATTTTTGCATTTGCAAGATTCAATCTAAAGTTAGTTTTACAAAGATTTACTCTTCAACAACAACAAAAACACAATAAAATAGACTAATATTCATTGGTGTGTCATTTCAATGAAGATTCCACATATTTCAATAGTGTAATTTAGAGATAGAGAGCTATTGGATAATAGTGTTTATTTTGCTTTAACAAAATCGACAACTATCAGATAAGGCGATTTACAACCATATATCAACATTACTAAGTGCTGTTAAAACCCATTCAACTGACTAAACAACATGCGCTTGTCACACACACACACACAACAACAACAATTTTTCCAATTTTGAGCACTTTTTTTTTGCTTCTCTCACGGGATCGCATGTAATGTCTGCTGCCGGTCAGCAATCAATCTTAATTTGTGCGTGTTTTGTGTCGCCGATTTAGATTTATTGAATTTTATTAATTAAGCAATTACTTATTCATTATACGTATCAACCTTTAGTTCTATTATGAGACAAATTGTTATGATTACAGGCAGCAACAATCGCACCAAGTGTTTTAAATGAGTTGTTATTAAGCTAAAACCATTTTAAAATGCAATTTAACAAACTGCATATCTAACTACGCAACTTGTAAAATTATACGCTGACAATTTGGCATTTGGCGTATTAAATCTCAATTTACCTCCCTCTTCTCAGGTTGCATAAGTCTCAGGTTTACAAATTGTCTGTTCAAATGCCCGTGCAATTAGTCACATGGAACACGTTCAGCTGACTGATCAGGTTTAATTTTACGAAGAGTATTCCGCTTTTTGACATCTTAATTAGAATTGCAATGTTTTTTTTTTCAATTTATATGAAATAAATGAGCGAAGAAATGATTGTGGTTTTATGCGGGGAATAACCTGCAATGGTAATGTTTTCAACATTATCTCGACAAACTATTTTCTACTTGCTATTTTCACGTTAAAATTCATTCAAGTCGGAGTATTGCATTGGCGCTACCCAGAATTTACATTATTTTGTAATTAATTGTGATTTTTCTTGATTTTAAACTTTGCACCTTCTTTCGAAGTGATGTCATTTTATTCATCGATTCATTTCGTGGCTTGGACGGACTTTGATCGAAATCAAGCGAGTCTGAATATTTTGCCAAACGACGATGCATGTGACTTAGACGTGAACCATGAAAATGTTATTACAATCAAAAATGTTGTATGCGAATTGAAACTATTCAGAAGTCTATCCATGAACCATTTCGTTTGAGAGACTGAAATGTTCAGTGTTCAGCGAAAAAAAAAATGAAAAAAAACTATTCATTCAATAAAAATGTATGATTGTTGTTGACTATCGAAGGTGATTGATAAAATGTGCACACGCAAAATATTCGTGATCAATAATCCAGTTCTTTTACGATGAGAACAACGGCTTCATTGATGCATTCACATTTTCAAGATCGACAAATTCCGTTGATATCACATTTATCTGACCACCAGACACACACCATTCCAACTTTAATGCCGGGGCACGTAAGCATCAGAACGTCATTCAACGTCATTGTATGGAAAGAAGCATTACGTTGGGGAAAAAAAAACATAATCGAATTACAAATATCAAGTGTACAGCCACTTTACTAAAGCGTTAAGCATTGTTTTCAACAGAGTGTCGCATCTTTATTCAGAAACTAAAACAAAATTCCTAATCACAAAGCAAATATCATATAATATTGATACTTGTGTGATAGAAAGTGTCACATTCATCGACCAGCCTGTCATCATTTTTACGCTAAATTACTTTGTTCATTACCGTTTTTCCTCTTTATTTGCATTACTATAATTACTTTATAGCATTTGTGTTTTTTTTTCGTTTTCTTTTGTTTTATATCGATGTTCTTTTTCTTTTTATTGTAGATAGAAAAAAAAATCCCATTGAGAAAAAAAACACTGTTGCGCTTGAAATAAATAGCAGCAAAAAAAAGAGAGGCGAAGCAGAAGCACCTCCACACGAGAGTCATACTCATTTCATGTGTACGAAATAATAATAATAATAAAAAAAAATCCGTAGCTGTTTGAATGTTTGCCGTTTGGATCGTGTGTTCAGTGATCAGGTGTACAGCGATGGAGTAGCGCAAAAATTATGAGCACGAATGGTGAACAAAAAAAAAAAAATTCCAGTTTTTTTTTCGCACTGCAAAATTTTTACCGTCACAAATGTTATAAAAATGGCAATTAAGATAAAAATTCGGACCCAGCGGTAATAAATGAAAATAAATTCATAATTGCTACCCATAGCGCTACCCATCGATTGTTGATTTTCATCCGTGATAATAATCAAAAGACCTAAACAACAACACTACAAAACACAATCATAAATTCAAAAGAATGCGATATAATAAACCATTTGTGTGATATAATAAACGATTTACTGGACTCGATTAAATTGCGAAATTGTGAAACAAAAAATGGTGTGTTGTTCTCTGTGACAGAAATAACATTTAAATGAATGGTGAAACAATTGTTTTTTTTTTTCTTTTTAAATTTCTAATAGATCTATAAATGAATAATCAATTATAATTCCAATTGGAAACTATTTCAAAGGTAGTTATTAGTAACAAAACTAGTGATAAATCGAGTCATATAGAATTTTTAGTTCCTATTGAAAGCAAAAAAAAAAAACTGAAAAAAAAATGTTTTATTCAAAATGTGATCACACTTTTTTTTTTAAATAATTAACAGATGAAGAAAACAAATCGATTGAATTTATTCAAACAACAGTTGTAGTTTTTAAACACACAGTGTATTTATATTTTATTGTTGTGAAATTGTAAACCACAAATTAAAGTGCAAAAATGTATGCAAGATCACCGAGAATGGATTCACTTCAAGTGCCAACGACACGATATCCCATCAAAATTCAACCCATGGATGCTGGTTCCATCTTTGTGATGTCGGATGATGAGGAGGAGTGTGGATTGGGATACCAAAACACACTGGTAAGGATTTGGTTGATTATATTTGGTTTTTTTCTTCTAAAAAAAAAAAACAAATTAGTGTATTCGTGCATTACGCAACTTGTGTAAAGGTGTTGATCTTCAACAAGAATGAAAACATTCGAATGGAATGTGTACGGTTCTTATTGATTAAAATGACTTCCAGTACATAATGACACTAGTATTGAAAGTGTAGACGTTGCGTTGCTATTCGATCGATTGTGCACATGTGCTAACCTTCAAAATGCCACAGTTGATTATTATGTTACTCTTTTTCCATATTTTTCTTTTTTTATCAAGTGCAAAAATAACAAAATAAATAAAACGTCATTAGGTAACAGCAGATGAACACAGTATGGCTTGAACACTAGGAACAAAAATCGTTTAAACGACAAGAACACAATTCAAATCGACATTACATTGAAATTTATGCACTGAACATTCCAACTTTCATAGCAAACATGTGTAATTGCATCGTGTATGAAATAATCATATCAAATAAGATTCAATTGGCATGTATCTTTTTTCATCTCAAGAATAAAAAAACAAAAAATTCAAAGCGTTTTGCGCATGTTTTAAACATGATTCGAAAAAATTGAATGAAACGCAATTGTCTCAGTAAAAGTTTGAAATTTGCAAACAAACAAACAAAAATCAGATACAACAAAAAAACTTGAGCGAAAAATCATAAAACTGTGACGATATTCACTTGGACTTTTTTTTTCAATTCGGTTAATTATATCATGAAATTATATCGATAAAAAAAGGCATTAATAATTGACAATGAGGCCATAAATCAAATGTAAACTTCTGGTTAACTAACAATAGCTGATAACAATTTTAACAAATCTCCCCCATTTAATTGAGCAGGTGCTGTATTGATGCAGGGAATTTTTGTCGTGTGCACTGAAACTGAAAAAAATCTATTTGTTTGACAATACATTCATATTAAAGTCATTTTTTGAAAAAAACCGCAACATTTAATTTGCTTTCAATTTCAAGTAGATTTTGTTGTTTAAGGAGTGTTCGATCATATATAAGTCTATACTTCATATATAAATAGGATATGAACAAATGAAATCCAGTAGAATAAATCGGGAGAGTGAGAGAGAGAAAGATCGCTCTGGGTGACTGCGTCAAATTATTGTTAAACAAATAACGCTTATACAAATATCCAAACCAATTTGTATTCAAAATTCAAAATTTCATGATAAATTTAATTAATAAAACAAAAATTGCCAATGAGACAAGACAGTTGAAAATAAACAAAATAATCGAATCATCGTCACGTGAGTTAACTAATCGACTGGATTTAAAAGCATGAACTGACCGCTCTCATTCATTCAATAAATTTAATTCCTTGACTAAAAACAAAACCGGTATTTTTATGTCATCAATAACGTAGAATTGCCTTGTTTCTTATATTCTTGTTTATGCTTGTGTTTTACATTCCTTTTAAGCCGGCTCCTTTTCTCAACACATGTTCATAGGGTGGTTCCAAATCGTCAAGGCAAACGAACAATGATTTAAAAGCAATTCCAAAAATCGATAAATTGGTTTTTGCGATGGAAGCTGAAACATAACGAAAATTAGCATGTTTTTATATTTTTACTTCGCGTCTGATATTTTGATTATGCAAAGTCACATTTTTCGCCTTATGTCATAGTTAAAATCATCAAAAGAACAAAATTTATTGTAGTTCATTAACACGAACGTGACATAATTAAAACAAAATTAAATTTTTTACAATGGTTATTTGGCAGCTTTTATAACGATCCAACGAAGGGTAATTTAATTAGCTTATGAAAATTCAAACAACACCTCAAAGGTGATCTGTAATGTAAAGCCTATCTGTAATGAAAATCATGTCAAAAACAAAAATTGGAATAATAGTTCATAGTTGCGAAATATAACGCAACTAGTGCGAAGAAAAACAAACAAATAAATTAGTGAAATTAGCGTGATGAAGATACGTTCAAAGGATACGTTTCGATTGAACCTTGAGTTATGCTTGAGATGCTGACAGTGGCATCACGATCAATATTCGATTAGTATGCGATGTTTGTACAAAAAGGAAATATGGTTTCATGGTAACTACGCACACATATTTTGCGAAAATTTTGATGCATTAAAACCTACTATTCTTCTTATGAATCTAACAGTCATTGGTATTGTACGTTCACATATATCCGCTGATTTGTTCATACATTTGTGGATATAAACGACTGCTCCTAATTAACTTCATTTCCTTATCCGTTATGAGATTACAATCGAGCACTAGAAATGGTTTTTGTGTGAATATATTTTCACTTTCGGCCGTATTCAGGAATGTTTTGATGATAGAGCTAATGAATAAAACCTAAATGTTAGAATGGCATTATGGGAAATGTAAGTCTTTTTTTGTATGGATGAATACTTTTTTGACGCTATTTTTTGAAATAAAAATAATATGCTCCTATGAAATTTGTTAAATACACATAATTCTATAGTAAAATTACTTGATCCTTCCTATGGAGATGGAATTTTTGAGCTACATGCCATAGTTTTCTCAAAAAATCAATTTTATAAAAAAAAAAACAGGTGCTCAGTAACTACGAAGAGTACAATTTTATTCCCCCAGAGGGCGTATTTGTGCATATAATCTCTATGGGAGAATATTCTACTCCTTGTTTCCCCATGGAGGAATATTTATGAAATTTCAATATATTTTGACTGATGTTAAATCCATTCAGCAACAATGTTTAAAATGTGCATTTTTCACCCAAGAGGAATAAATTCTCCCGATATACCTTCAAGAAGAAAAAATGCATAAATTTATCCACGGAGAATAAAATGTTACCCTTTGTATTTACTGAGTGGCCAAATGTTTTTTTCACTGACTGTAATTGATTTCCTTATGAACGCCACTTTTGAAAGTGAATCGCGAAAATTACACCAAAGTAATTGAAAATCATAGTCCAATTTCGTTATTATTCAAATCAGTAAATTTTCGATCCTCAGCCCAATCAACGACCAACTTAATTCAGTTCAAATACAAGCTAGAGCTTGTATTTAAAACAAAATTCACTACTTTTTATTCAATCTTTTAGTAAACATTTCATAAAGTTATGCTATCTTTTTTTTTATCTGATCAAGATAAGTCAGATAAGCTTATCTAAAATGAAAAAGATAAGATAATTATCTGAAATTTATCTAGATACTTTTCAATATTTAGATAAGTATCTCATCTTTATCTAGATAACGACAAAATCAAGAAGGAACAACACTGTTGATTGATTATCTCAATGGTTCTCACCAAGTTTCCTCTAAAGATAGGGTTGTGAAGTTGGCAGTCATCAATAAGCGTTTAAGTTTGCTTTTAGTTTCATCTGGATCTAGCTGTGCCCTAGGAGATGAGCATTAAATATTTTATCCCAAATTAAAATTAAAATAATGATTGTTTCTCATAAAACTTATTCTGCACCTGCTATTGTTAATTCATTAACATCTTCCTTCAATGGACACAAAATGAAATTTATTTGCTAGACAAAAGCGTCAAGGGCTTGAGAACCGGCTCCGAACTTCAAATGCAAATTTATTCATCGATAAAATATTCAGTAGTTAAATGACGACAATGAATTCCCATAAATTTGCAATTGCATATATATTTGAACATTGATACAGAAACAATTTTATCTGTATGTTTATTTGTTATTTATTTTTACACCTTCGATTTGTTTGCTATTGGATGGTAATTTCTGATTACTTTAGCTGCAGTTATTTGCCCCGATAAAGTAAGTCGTACGTCATTTTGATTAAGATTTATTTGTGACGAGAACGAAAGAGGCACAGTTTTTGTTATGTTTTGAACATTTGAAAGTTATTCCATTCAACGATCTACTATCATCATTATATTCTCTACTCTCATTCAATTTAAATTCAAGAATTGTGCACACAAACACTCACTCACACACACACACACCATCACGCTTGTAAAACTGCAATAAAAACGTCCAACAGCCCAATCATCAACACGGTTTATGATAATCGCCGTTATGAAAATCATTGACAACATTTTAGGCTAAAGTGTAATCGCTCTGGATCGTCATCATATAGTATATTTCGTCGACCGCGTCGTCTTTTGTTTCAAAATGTCCCTTAATTTACGCAAATTCCATTTTGACTGTGTGAAGTGATTCCGTCACTTAAAAAAAAAATTGATTTAAAAAAATGACACTTTTTTGCGTACTCAATGTAGATATGAAGTCAAGAGGATTGCGACACACACACACACACCAGATGCCTTCGGACGCAGATGCTCGGTTAGAATTGTGATGGTTTGCGTGCAAAACGGCAAATGATCAGGCGGTAAATCTGATTGAATTAAACGAAGATCTACTTTTTCTCGCTCTTGTTTTTTTTTCTCTCTTGTTATTGAATCATTTCAAAAGTGGTGGTCATGTGTGTGTGTGTGTGACACAATGCAAATGGCAAAGTTGAATCTCGAGTTAAACTCACGCGCCACCGCAGTATTCAAAAGATCACCGTACTGATTGTACGAAGTCGACCAAATTCACGAACAATTCCCCATATGATTCACGTTATACCAGAGAAAATTAAGTTTACACCAGAAGTATTGTGAAAACAGAAATGGTTACAGTGTGACTAAAAAAAAAATTAGTGCTTCACATCCGTTCGGTTGGTTTAATTGCCTAATGGTTTTTTAAGTAAATTAACCAAAAAATTCCGGAAATTTTATATCCAATAAAATGAATTCAGACCTACTAAAAATAAAATTGATGAATCATTGCGTGTCTAGTGTATGAATGAGTGCAATTTTGATGATTTTATTTCAAAAGTGCAAGGATTATCGTTTTTCGTTTGTAAATTCTAGTTCATTTCACACAGTTGATTGATGATCAATTTCAGATTGATTTTTTTGAATTTAAAGTCTATTCAATTGCATTTCATTTGATCTGCAATAATGACCAAATGATTTAATATTGAATGGTGTGTGCAATGTTCGGTCGTTCGGGTGCAATCATTCAATAAACGGGTTACTCAACCGTTTTTTTTCTTCTCTTGCACATCGACAACAGTAACACTAGGCCTCTGGAATACCGTGAACCTATAATAAAAGCTAATAATTTTCGACAATCTTACACATTCATTTCATCAACAAAACAAATTGAGACATTCGCCATTTATATATGATGTTTATATTGCAATAGAAAGTCATTTGACCGTTGACTATTCAACTTGCTTGGGTTCTGAATGTGTGGTTTCACATGAAACAAAACAAAAAAAAAACAACACGAAAAGAAAACGACGAATAAGAATTGATGGAAAGCCAGATTGTATGATTCCCATATATTCCCAACAAAGCCATTTCAATAGAATGTCACATGACTTTCGAATGTAATTTGATTCTCTCTCGCCTCCAAGCCAATTTTCAACAGTCCTAACAACATCCGTTTTATTAGCGGTCACAGTAAACACTCTGTATGAACACTGAACAGTCAAACAAATGAATGAAGAACAGCACACACACACACACACACACACGCACACATACGGCCCCACAGAGCACTGAGCATATAGCAAATTACACTTAAGCACACAATATCAAAAGATTAAGCTGGAGGCAACGTTACTTTGTGTATATTCTGTGGAATGTGTTCTGTTGAGTTCATCATTTGTTGCATGCACTGTTTATTATTCATCCGGCACGACTGTCTAGCGCGATAATTCTATGATAATGCAAATTTCAATTTGAAAAAAAAAAGACGAACAAAATTTAAGTCAAGTGAAACAAATCGGATGCTAAAGTTCAATAAAGCCAGTAGGTTGGACCATTGTTTCGAAGAACATTTTCTATTCTCTCGAAAATGACGAAACAAAAACTTAAGCTCAATTAGGATTACGCGGCAACAGACTTCTACTTAAATTCCATTTCATAAGCAAATGTTTATGCCCGAATTCCATTAGCGCAATTCTACGCATTATCTCTTGCATTTGGTTAATTTGAATAATTGAAATCACTTTGATTTTGAAACCTAAATCATTTAAAATGACAATATAATTGGCGGTAGAGAGAATTGGCATATCTCATGACATACAGCATCAGCGTGAAATATCTTTCTAGATAATTATTTCCTACTTGCATTGCACACGCCCGCAGCCCAATAAAATTGCAACATTTTTTCGTCGTTGTTGTTGTTGTTGTCTTTAATTCATTGCTTGTTTCACGTGACTAGTAACGGAAAATTTCAACTCCTTATGAAGACCTTCTGAAAAAATTCTTTTCAATGTTATTCAAAGAAACCGTTTTTTTTTTTAATTTTCTGCCATTTTTGCTGATTTTTTTTCTCTCTCGTTAAATTCAACGAATAGAAAAATCCAGTTTATCCATCAAATTAGTTTATGTGAGAGCGATTCATGTGTTTTGCAAATAATAAATTGATTTAAATGACTTTGTGTGAGCAACATGAATAGGTTTGTAATTGAATAAACTGTTGAATGAAACGATAAAATAAAAAAAAAATAAAAACCCGCACAGCAGCGACTTCTTTAAGTGGCGTGTCAAACGCACACTGAACACAAAAGAAACGGAAATCTAAAACTCAACGAATTTGTATCAAACAGTGCAAATTGCAAATGCAAAACATATATTGTAATGTCGAACGTGTGACCATTTGTGTAAAAACTGGTAAAAACACCACACCAAAAACACCAATCCGCTTTGAATTGAAGAGATTTTTTTGGTTTGTTTGTGGCTTTTGACAAGTGACTTAATATCCAATAAAACTCATACGCACACACACAAAAATGGATAAAAATGCAAAACAATCGACGATACAGCTTACGAGCGACGGAAATTGTAGCGTTCAACATTTCGAGCCAAGTAAAAGTGATAAAAGTGATCGTGTTATTCACGATGCTGAACTTGGTGAAGAAGAGAATGTTGAATTAGTGGATTCGGAATGGGCCGATTTTGAACGAGCTCTCAGGTATTTGACTAATCGACTAAACAGTTTATTTTTACGACTCTTGATGTTAACAAAAAAAAAATTGCACACATTCAAGATCATCAACCAAATCAATTCAATTTTTATGCTAAACAAATAGACAAAATCGAAAGAATTCGTTTGATGTTCTGTTTGCAAGTGTATTCAGCATGTCATTTTCATTAGCACCAATCGAACTGTTTGTTCTTCGTTTTTTTTTCGACTTTTTCAAGTGGAATGGTTAACATTGCTATCATTCGTATAAATAAATATGTTAAATGAATTGTACATATTGACCACATTGTCCACACTGTGTCTGTGATACTTGTCAATTCAACATTCTTTTCGGTGATTTTGCAGAGAATTCCGTGAACGTCGCAAGCAAATTGCGATTAAAAATGGGCTGAATCAACATCAACGAATGAAAAAAGCTCGCCGCATTCGAACACAGCACACATTTTATCCGTGCCCACCGCCGAGCGCATCTGAATTAGATGATGAAAATTATGATGACGACTCAGATGATGAATTTATCGACTACAATGCTGTAAGCACACACGGCATGCTGTTTGATTCGTTTATGTTTTTGCAATGCATGCTCTTAAATCTATAATTGAATGTAATTCAAACCCCCTTTTTGTGTGAATTATGAGCACATTTTTTTTGTTGCTCAAATAAAATCACTTGCATTACTTTTGATTAATGATTTTTCCGTTTTTGTATCCTCCCACTGACAAATGTAATCTATTATTTCAACTTTTATAATTAAAAAAAAACATATATTAATTTAATGTACTTATTTAAATTGACCACGTGAATTGGAACTGGAATCATGTGAGCTGAAGTGTTAAAAAGAACACAAATATAGATCACAGCTAATAAACAATTCTGAACACAGTAGCCCCCCCAAAAATAAAGCCATTTAAAAAAAAATGTGACAAATTATACGCAATTATTATGCATACACAATTTATTGTAAAAGTAATGACGTTTGGGAATTGTGTTTGAACATTTATTATAAAAAAAAAATTAAAATCGCACGCGTTTTGTGTAAAAATTGTCATTTGTGAAAGGCTAACTGACTGGTTCATGAACGTGCAAAATGATTATCAATGTTTTACATGGCACCGAGGGCCTGACTTGGTAAGTTTCTGTTCAATTTCAATGCGATGTAATCAGTGATTACTAATCACGTGGTCTGAAACAAAGGACTTTCAACTTTCAATGAAACTTTCTGAAGAGTTCCCATACCTATATCTATAGGTAGACATAAGCACATCACTCAAATGTGGTCAGTAACATCTTCCATTTATACATTGTCGTTCCTCGAGTGTTTTACGATGCATTTCTTGTTTATATTGTCGATTTGATTTCAAAATTCAATCGATTATATTTTGACACTGCGAACCCCACACTAACAAACTATATGCGAACCCCACACTTGCTAGTACGATGCAAATGATCGATACAAATGCGTATGTGCGTTGATAGATAATAACGATACATATGCAAATCAGCAACTAGGTTTTTCCCTCAATAAGATGCATTCAAAACGAATTTTCAATTCAAATACGTTGGCTGTCTTTGGCCAATGCATGTGAGGATTAGAAGCAAACATTCATTGAAATTATACTCGTTTTTATTGGCGGCAGAAGAAAATGAATTTTCATGTGCCAGTTCAGTAACGAAAACAGCTTTTAGAGCAATGTAACGCTGTTGAACTTTAATTAGTGTACGTCACATGATTGCGTTGAGACAAAAACAAACACTAAATAGACAGAGTTGAACATTTTTCAACCATATTTTTCTCAATTGCAGCTGAATTTATTCTATGAACTCCTATTTTCGGGTGGAAAAGAGTTAAAATACTTTTGAAGGACATCAAAATAATAATAATGTCATTAAGAGTAAGGACATTCAAGTGTGAGTTCTACTCAATAGATGAACGCCACTGGGAGAACTGTCGTTGTCCGGTGAAAAGCCGATATTACATTGGGTGAGCTAATGGTATCAATGGTAGTAATATTTCAAAAAAATAAGAGGATGAAACTAAAAAAAAAATCACTTACAAACGGCACCTAGGTGTGAAAGCTTCAATATGCCCGATAAGTCACTTTCTTGTCTGAGTTTAATGCGCAACTTTTGCAATGTTCCCGTTTTTTATGGCAATGTACAAAGTACGTTTTTATTCCAATCGGTTGCAATTGATTCATTGATTCTTTCACATGATATTTTCCATTTGAATACTACGTTTTATGTTAAGCCACATGTTCTTTATCAAATTCAAAATAGACCGTGGATCATTCAATTGAGAAAGGATGTTGAAGGATGCTTGCTACAATAAAAAAAATTCCATTAACAAATAAAATTCAAAAATAACCAAACACACTTTGTGATTCTAGTCATTGTCTCAATAAGCTCAACCGTGATAGGACGTATTCAAGTTGTGTTTTAATTTTATTCAAAAAACACAAAAGCAAATTTTTTTTAAATTACGTTACATTTAAGTTACAGTTGTCTTTGATTTATAGTAAAAATTGACACCATTTTGGAAGTGGCAAAATGATTCCCATGGTCAAATGGGCAATTATCATCGTAAAGTGTCTACGATACAGATCAATGGTATGGCCTTTAAACAGCCAAGAATTCGTTTTCAAATCAATTTAATTTTCTATAATACAAAAAAAAACATTGCGAAAAAAAACACTCTATCTGTTAGTTAGTTTTTTTTATTGATTTGGCGTAACAGTCACATGACACGAAAAGAAGAAATTCACGCAAGAAATCAGTGCTTGGACTTGTGAAAAACAAAAAAACAAAAAACAAACAAATGAACAAACCACAACAACAAAAATGCGGTTAGACAACGTGATCTTATCAACCATGTGATGTTATTGTAAATCATTTTATATGACTTCTTAAATGCGTGCAATTAGGAACTCAGTGAAAGGATTAAAAGATTTGGATTTATTTTTAATTCAAACTCACTTAAAAAATAAACTCATTGAGTTAACGTTCAAATTAATTCTGAAGCTGAAAATTAGATCAGTTAATACAATGAATTTGTATTAAATTTCAGGCAAATTCAATCTATTCGAACGAAAATGTTAATTCATTTTTGTAAGAAGAAAGAACAACAAAGGTCGGGTTTAATCGCAAACTAGATTTAATTTTAATCACATAGATTTATAGTATGTAATAAGAACATCAGCCATTTTGAATATGATTGCAGATTTGATTTCCAGTCTAGGCCCCAGACTCTAGGGAAACAGCTATAGTTACTTTTATTAAAAGCTTCAATCATCCAGGGATTATAATGGGCTGATAATAGCAGCTGAACATGTGTAAGATTTCGGTTGAAAATACCGAATATTTTAGAATTTCGGCTGAAAATAGCAGATATTTTCCAAATAAAACAATGGAAATCCATTGCTATTTGCAGCCGCTATTCTAAAATATTCGCTATTTTCAGCCAACAGTTTACATTTTCAGGTGCAACTTTCAGTCCATAATAATCTCTGCGATTCATCATTATCACCACATCATAAATTATAAAATAAACATTGGAAAATGGTAGAGAATTGATACCGATTGATGCATTTTAGAGTAGAACTTACCGCAATAAATTTATTAACAACAAACAAAGTAAAGTGCCAGTTTAGAGTGCTGTGTGTCGCAATTATTCGACCCAGTTTCAAATGAATCAGTTCGATATTATCGAATCGATAATGGCTAAACAAATAAAAACAAATCCATTTTAAAGGAACTTTACTAATGGCCAGTATGTACTATAGCTCCTTCGTTGTTTGGACCTTTATTCATCACTTATCGATTTATTTTCGAATACTTTATCAATAACATTTTGGATTTATGAGATTCAGTGCTAATTATGACAAATTTAAATTTGAAGCGTTTTCGGTCTGGGAGTTATAGCAACCATAATTTTCTTACACGGTTCGGTTCGTTTGGGCCCAAAATGAGGCAAAATAATTGAAAATTTATGCATCGACCTTTCCATGCCTGATCGAAATTCACAGCGACCATATCGGATTAATGAAATTTATGATTTAATAATTTTAACATTAAATAAATTTAAATACACATCTTAACCAATTCTGTTCTAGAGAAAAACAGAAGATTCAAAAACAGATCTATTGATAAGTGATAAAATTGAAGTCATTCATTTGATGTTAGATATTTAATAAATATTATTAATGAATATTTTCTGAAAAACTACTGATGATTGTTCTGTGGAGGATCTGCAAAAAACAGCATATTGATTTGTTGATCATCTTTTGTTATTTTATTTTAGAAATAAATTTCTGAAGTAAAATTGAATGAGTACACTGAGTCATGCCAAAACCGAATTGAATGATCTGTTTTTCCAGACTTCTCACGTGACAAATTTAATGAAATTTTCTGCGTGTGGTAAATATTTGCTCTGTTTTTTGTGTGTGTGTGTGTGTGTGTGTGTGCCAAATATCTCGATGAAAGAATTTTGTTGTTGCCAATCTGTCTCATAATATCTATTCGTTCCATAGCAGCATTGGTATTGTTTACAACTGTGAATATTTTGCATTTTATTTTTCAAAATCACATGATCAAAGGAAAAATACCTTGAAAACAAAATGCCGCTCGTAAAAGTACAATTCTAGGTCCAAGTGGCATCAAAAGAATATATGGTTTCACTGCAGTCATGATCAAATCCGAATTATTATTCGCCGTTAACCAAGTGAATAAACTCATCAGAATGTTCGCATTTTTGGTTTTGTTTTTGCACATTTTTGCAATACAATGATTAGATTAGGAGTTAATATCAAATAAAAACAAAATAAATTAAAGTAGAACATAAAAGAACGTACCGCAGTTTAAATAAATTACATCTACATGTAAAACGAAAAATGAACTGAGTAAACGGATGAGTTTTATAAACTCGTTCCAATAAGTTGTCATCATATTTCTTGTTGTTGTCGTAATGAAAAACAAATGACGACACTACGAATGTAGGAGCAAAAAGGAATCGTCAAGTTGATGGTTATTGAATGAACAAATGAGCCTCTCGTGAGTGTGTGATTTTACATATAAAATGGATCGTTCGTACTTTTCATTCGCAGAATTTCGACCGCACGCTTGCAAAACGAGCACAGTTTTATTCGATCGTTTCACGCGCATTGAACGTCTTTCTGTACGAATTTCATATACTCACTCCACTCTCTCGTGCGATTTGTGCGTTAGAAACGGATTTTCAAACAACAATCACGGTGTCAACCGGTGACAATCAAAAAAATTGGGTCAAAAATCTGTTCAAAGGACAGTTTATTAAAAAGCATATTGCATTTTTGTTGCAATTTCAAGTGATTTAAATTCATTGAACATTTAAAATGTTCACTCTTCAATTAATGTTGAAAGAGCACAGTGACCCATCACAACCTTAAATTTAAATTTACCCGTGTTCTATTAATTTTTAAGCCAACCAAAAATAAAAACAACTTTTAAATAATTATCGTGACGAAGGAAACAATGTTCATTATTTTAAAAGACATGCAAATCATATCAAAGCTAGCAATGTGCATTATCAAAATGAAAATCAGTGAAAAATACGGTTTTCGTGGAAAGTTCAGTTTATAAAGTGGAAAATTACCGAAAAAAAAACAAAAGGACAAATACACCCAAAACAGCCACCACATTTCGACGGGCCTCAAGTAAACATATATTGACGTAGAAATTGATTTTCACTGTCGGACATTTCAAAGTTCAATCGTCAAAACAAATACAATAAAGAAAAATATCAAAAATACCAGAAATCGAATTTTATTATTTCGAAATTGCCTCCATCTGTTTTTGCACCGTGACTTGCTTTACTTAATATTTGGAGTGAAACAAAAAAAAAACAAACATATCAAAGCACGTCTAAGCGAAATATCAAAAATAGAATCAAGACGAAAGCGTCGCGTATCTAAATCGAACAACACACACAATTTTCGCGAAGGAAACAAAAAACACACCAAGTGCAAATTCAAGGCGCACGAATGTTTTCAAACAATGACCGACAAAACGTACAATACGTTTGGCTCTGTAACGATAAAGCCGATAAAACACCGTTTCAATCACATCAAATCAACAACAATCAGTCTCTGTATGTGCAACCATCAAATGCTGATTCGCTTACCTACAATGACAAAGTTGAAATTATTAACGAAAATGATCGAAATTCCGTAAGTGAAATGGAATGTTGAAAAAACACCACCACATTTTGATAAATGGCAAAACATATGACCACGAATCAGTACACCTGATTCTGATATTTGAATTGCACCTTTGAATGAATTAATAAATCGAAATTTTATTTTCTATACCAGTCGCCATAAATTCACGTCGTGTCAAAATTCAATCTTAACTCTTTTTTTTGGCTTAGATTATTTTTTCATGCTATTTTTTTCTAGTATTTATTTATATTTTGCGCGTCTGTTTACTCAATGTTTTACTCAAAAAAAATCTTATTATTTTAACTGCATGTGTTCTTTGCGCCTTTCTCAATATTAATGCCTGATATTATCGGCATGTGAGCCTGCCTCATTCGGAATGGAACAATTTGTGTCTGTTATTAACTCGAAGACTAATTCGTTTTTTGTTCTTTCTTATGTTTGCATTTTGTATTAGATGTATGGTCGATATACAAAGGATCTGGGTGAATATGCCAAAAATGAAGCAAGAAAACTTAAAATGCTTGAGCGTCGTCGAAAGCAGGAGGATAAAGCCAGGGATAGGGTAAGATATTGACACATTTTATTTGGATTTAATTATTGTTTTTTACATGAATTACTGGAATTTATTTCGAAAAATAATTTCATGCAGGAATTGTATGGAAAGCGTTCGAGTCGCGTTGTACGGCTTTTGCTCTGGATTTGGAAAAATTCGTTTGCTCGACTTGGCGAGGATTGGGTGTATTTGGCTTTACTAGGTATTATTATGGCACTATTGTCCTACGTTATGGATAAAGGCATTTCGATGTGCACAAATGGTGAGTGGCGTTGATTTTTTTTTTGTTTTAGCACGACGCAAATATATGCTTTGCGCAGCTGTACTCAAATCATATGAAAAAAAAAAAAAAAAAAATAATACAAATATCATGGATTTTTCTAATTGAATAAAAAGCAAAAAGAAATATAAATTGATCGACCGCAATATTAATGAATAAACGATATCACACTATGCCATTACAGCGAGAATCTGGTTATACAGAGATCTAACGTCACAACCATACGTACAATACTTTGCATGGGTATCGTTGCCAGTGTGTCTAATTCTCTTTTCGGCTGGTTTTGTTCATCTTATTGCGCCGCAGAGTATTGGATCGGGGATTCCCGAAATGAAAACGATATTACGTGGTGTCACACTAAAAGAGTATCTCACATTCAAGACACTTGTGGCTAAGGTGATTGGTTTAACAGCAACGTTAGGAAGTGGCATGCCACTGGGTAAAGAAGTACGTTTTTTTGTTGTTGTTTTTTAATTTCATTGATTCATCAACCGGAACACTTTCAATAAAACTTTCGACGGTCACCATCCACATTTCGAAACGTGACAATTTTTAATTTACACTCAAAATCGCGGTTCATTTATTTCAGGGTCCTTTTGTCCATATTGCTAGTATTGTGGCTCAATTGTTGAGCAAAATGGTGACATCGTTTCAAGCAATCTACGAAAATGAGTCAAGACATTGCGAAATGTTGGCTGCTGCATGTGCAGTTGGTGTTGGTTCATGCTTTGCTGCTCCAGTTGGAGGTAAATTAAAGTCAAATTTATGTGATATGTCACACATGATGTTTGGATTCGATCTCCTTAACCCGTATATTTCCATTTGAAGGTGTGTTATTCAGCATTGAAGTAACAACAACTTATTTCGCTGTGCGAAATTATTGGCGTGGATTTTTTGCGGCTGTATGTGGTGCCACGGTATTTCGTTTGCTAGCCGTTTGGTTTCAAAAAGCTGACACAGTTACGGCTGTTTTTGCCACCGATTTTGCATCCGAATTTCCATTCGATCCACAAGAACTGTTTGTTTTTGCACTGATGGGGTGAGTTTTATTTTTGATTTGCTCATGAAATTCAGGAAGTTTTAATGAAATTCTTTGAACTTTTTTGTTGTTGAATCAATATAGTGTCGTTTGTGGAAGCCTCGGAGCATTTTACGTGTGGGTTAGTGGCAAGGGGATAATCACTCAGAAAATGCTGGTTTCATTACAATTCATTACACAGAATCTTTTTCATTACTTTCATTACTTTCAAGAATTTTAATTTTTGTGAATGATTAAAGAATTCTTTGAGTAATGAAACAATTGGTTTTCTGAGTGAATTTTCTCATTCCTTTTTTTACTATTTTTTTATTCACCGCTTAGAATGTAAGAAAATAAGGTTGGCTTGGCCACATTAAACCATAAATGAAAACTTTCCAAATACTGAGGTTGCGACGGCAAAAATATTGCTTAATTGAGATTGGATTGGTAGAAAGATGAGCAACAAGGAATCGCCGTTTGTCTACGGATTTTGATTGGAGTACTTGTTGAAACAACGATTTTAGGATCAGAGGAATGAAGCTGGTGGAACCGATGAAAGTAAGTAATTTCAATGAGCAAAAACAATTTCAAATGTTTCAAACAATGTACTTTTTTCATTTTAATAAGTTATTTTGATCGAATTTATCATAACAGAAGAGTGTCAAATTATCTGTCGACAATGCTGTTCCACGTCAACAACAACAACAACAACAACAACAACAACAAAACCAAAGACTTGTTTCCAAAATAGTTCGCATAGTTAAAACCAACCAGGCCGACTGTTTTGGAAATGTGGTAGTTGTTTGGAACCGTGATGTAAATGCGGGAAAAAGTATACTCTACATTAGTAAGTAGTGTGTCGTAAACAATTGAAGCTATCGAAGTATAATAATTTAACTGATGAAAACATTTGTTCGTTTGTATATAGGTTTATGTACAGTGAGAGGTGTACCAATGGACCCCGTTTTCACGGTCAGAAGACTTGAGGACCTCAACAACAACTGAGTGTGAATTTCAACAAACAAAATAACCAAAACCAAAACCAAAAAACCAAATGACAAAGTCATGAATTAAATTTGCAACAACTTTTGTAATTTCTCCCACAGATGTTCTCCTACCACAAAACTCAGTTTTAAGCAATATATTTTGCTATCGCGATTTCAATAATTGGAAAGTTTTCAATTTAGAATATTTTTCATTTATGTGGTCGTTTCGCTTTTTTCAAAGCGTTCAAGTACTTTTCACAGTACTGTAAGTTGTCATTACATTTCATTACGAATCGATTCATTTTCATTTCTTTTTCATTACATTTCATTACAAAGTATTATTTTTCATTACTTTCATTATTTTTTTTGTGATTCTCCCCTAGGTTCATCGTCAATATGTTATGTTCATGCGTTCCAATAAGAAAATGAATATGTTTTTGCAGAAAAAGTATGCTCACGAACCGAAAATTAAAATGCATGAACTCTTTTCGTCTAATTGTTCGATTTATTTGCAGCCGCTTCTTGTATCCAGGCATTGTGGCATTGATTGTTGCATCACTTACATATCCACTTGGAACGGGACAATTTATTGCTGGCGAATTAAGTACACATGAGCAAGTGCATCAATTGTTCATGAATTTCACATGGACCGCCAATGAATTGACTGTTGAACAAGCTACAATTGTTAATCATTGGAGCACTAAATACACAGACATATTTTTCCATTTATCGGCTTATTTACTTTTTACGGTACGCAATTCACACACGTGACCTACTTTATCAACTTCAGAAATGTTTGTTCGTTACTTTTGTTTTAATTGAAAAAAAAAAAAATCGAAAAACATTTGGTTTTATTTACAGGTGATTTTCTCAATAATTGCATCAACAATACCGGTTCCATCTGGAATGTTTATTCCAGTATTTAAAATTGGTGCTGCTCTAGGACGAATTGTTGGCGAAGGAATGCATTTGTATTTCCCTCTTGGCATCCGATACGGTGGCCAAATTTCACAAATCATCCCTGGTGAGTTTTCCAAATTGTCCACATTTTATTCTCAATCCATCGTCAGAAAGTAATTGACAGACGACTGTAGTTGCTTTATATGAGACAATAATGAAATTTTATATGTAATTCCAAAATGAAATATTTCCCTTGTACAGGTGGATATGCTGTAGTTGCAGCAGCAGCTTTTTCCGGTGCCGTTACTCACACAGTGTCCGTGGGTGTGATTGCATTCGAGATGACCGGTCAAATAACACATTTGGTGCCAGTTATGATTGCCGTTTTAATTGCAAATGCAACGGCTGCTCTGTTGCAGCCATCCATTTACGATAGCATTATTTTGATCAAAAAATTGCCATATCTGCCCGATTTGTTGCCATCAGCCAGCGGAATGTATAACATTATGGCTGAAGATTTTATGGTTCGTGATGTAAAATTCATTTGGCAGTCAATTAGCTATCAATCGTTAAAAAATGTCCTCAAACAAAATAAGCATTTACGAAGTTTGCCATTGGTTGATTCACCGGAAAATATGATTCTATTGGGTTCGGTACAGCGTCATGAGTTAATTAAAATGATTGATAAGCATATTGGCCGTGAAAAGCGTTTAGAAGTGGCAGCCAAATGGCAAAAGGAAGCCGAAGATAAAGCTCGTGAGGAATATGAAAAACGACAAAAAGAATACGAAGAGAGAAATAAAAGTCGGCGCTCATCACGATTTGATGTGGTGCCAACAACTGATGTTGCAAAATTACGTGAAATTGCCAATAATGAAATGTTACCGCCACAAGCAAAAAAAGCCAAAGAAACACTACATAATCCAAATTTGGGCTCATATCCACGTAAATCAATTCTAAAAAAGACAAACTCATTCAATTTACGTGGTTTTTCACCCGTTTTACAAACAAGTCCATCACATACACCATATTCAACGATTACAGCCGCTGAAAGTCGTCTGCGATCGGCATTCGATATCATTTTTAAGAAATCGGCTACATTACAGGATGTTGTACCGGATCAAGGATCAACTGAAAATAACAAAGAACCAGGTGAAAATCAAATGTCTGGCGTTTCAACACCAACCAGTACACATATCCCAGTGGATACGATTTCATTCAGTCCAAATGTTTCGAAAAAAGTTCAATTGGTATGTTGCATGATCATAAATATGAGTCGTTGAGTGTTTTTTTTATGGTTTTTTTTTCTCTCTATTTGTAGCCACGAGAGCGTGTTATTGACATGTCACCTGAAGATCAAAAACTGTGGGAAGCTGAAGAAATGGCTAAGCCAATTGATTTAGAAGTGGCACGTGTGAAAATTGATCCATCTCCATTCCAATTGGTAGAAAAGACATCACTTCTAAAGGTCCATAGTTTATTCTCGATGATTGGAATCAATCATGCGTATGTAACAAAAATTGGAAAACTCGTTGGAGTGGTCGCTTTGAAAGAGGTAAGTCGTAACTTAAGATATAGATGCAGTGGATGGGATCAGATTTATAGATGATTTGCATCTTACATAAATGTTTGCATCTCTTTTTAGCTTCGCACAGCCATTGAAGATGTAAACAGTGGAAGTTTGACATGCAATCAATCAACTCAGACACCACCAAGTGAAAAACCGCCACTTGAACCTCAGGAGGTGCCACTTTTAAACAATGAAAATGAAAAAACCAACCAAAATACCGTTGATTCAATGGATTCCGCATTATCAAATTCCGACAATTGTTCTGATGTCGAACTTGGCAATTCGGTGAATCAAAAAACGGACCCAAAATAGAATTTATAAATTATTTAGTGTATCAATCAAATGGTCATCTCGTTTTAGAAAAAAGCTCATTTTTGAACCATTTTTACTGCTTTGACAAATTCATCCGTGTTGTATTTTTTTTAGCATGAAGGTAGCCGTTCCTTCACATAAATTTTAAACCTATTTTTCTTTTGTCGTGTTTTATGTGTGTTGAAATACCAGTGTGATTGATTTATTTTGTAAGTTGTTCAGCCTTTTATCAACCGCATAATACCAGGTCAGGTTTATTGCAAATTGTGATTTTACATAAAAAAAAGGAGAAAAAAGAAAAATAAAACAAAATATACAAACTCAAAGCGATATAATCGCAAGAATACAACTGAATCATCCGTGCAATTCAAATATTGTAAGAGCCGAGCATTCAGTACGGAAAATGTATTTCAGTCCTTGACAAAATTCTTTTATATGATAAACAAATAGTGCCTTTAGTTCGCTTTAAGCTTGTTTATAATAGAACAAATAAACGAAATTATAGATTTAATGAACCATTTTACATGAGATTTGTGTTTTATTACATTGGTAACTTTAGCCGTGTAAGTACTTTTCTTGTAGAATTTAGAAACATTAAAATTTTAGTGTGATTTTATTGGTAAAAATGTTTATAGTCTACTCGAATATTACTTCTTTCCGGAATTGCTTCAATGTGCTTAGGAAAAATATTGGGTTCACCCAATGGCTGTTTTCATTTGATCGGCAAAAGTATAAAATATCATCAAATGCACAGAATGCTATCGACTAATTTCCCTTAGACACGGGAATTGCAGAAAACTCGCACAAAATCATTACATTTAGCAGAGAAACATTTTGCAGTAAGAAGCTAGAAAATCGCATGGTTTGAGATATTTTAATGATATGAATTTTGAATTGAAAGGTAAGCAGCAAGAAATACACCAACAGATTCAACCTCCAACAACCTACTGAATATGCTTATTACGGATTTCAGATATAGGTAAATGGCGTTAAGAGAAAACCAAGTCACAGAAATAGAAAACTCAGCTTCTAAGTTTCATTATGCTGCGTTGTACGTTTAAATCACCGCCCTCCTGAAGTGGTTCGCAACGACGATCACACCGCTGGTTTCGTGCCACTTTCGATAAATTGTGAGAATGATCGGGTTGCATGCGTTGCCCAGCTGTCACTATTCCGGGGCGGTGGTTTAAATGTTCTCGAAGCTGTAAAATTAGCATTGAAACCGCATAAAAATATTCACGTTAATAAATTTATTGAGTTCCCAATACGTCGTCGTAGACCCTGAAGTTGATTACTGAAAAAGTTAACAAATTACGGAATTCGTAAAAAAACCGAATCTTTTGAAGATAATTTTTCCAGCAATGAGTTGACATAACAGAATGGTCGATATAATAAACTAGCTTCCATGTCTGAGTTTAAAATAATTGTGCACTTGGAAAAACATTTTTGGTGTTATTCAAGGAAAACAACGTTTTTGGGAAAATGGTTGTTTCACACTAAATATTTTATTTAATTGTTGTTATATTTATATATTTTAAATGGAACCATTACAAAGCTATTACAATTGTGTACGAAAAATGATGTTCTAATTCTACAATATTTGTCAACAGTATTCTTGCTAGTCCCAAAAACCCATTAAAAAACGTCATGTTACTGAGACAAATAAGAAAAGGTGTACTTGTCCCTATTTTATCGATTCTATTAAACTAACATCGATTACACTTTCTCTATCTCTTTCACCTTTCTGGTTTTAACCAACAAGCAGTTTTTCGTTTATCTTTCATCTACTAAAAAAAAATGCATCTGTTGTTTAGAACGTGGTTAGTTCACTAGCTCAATTTGCATCGCATTTCAATCGATCATGCATGGAATAATGAAAATATCTTTAAACTTGTTCAATTTAGAAAAATCCTAAATTTAAGTTAAAGTTTTTTTATATTTATATAATTCGTTAGACTTATTTTCTAAAAATAAAGAGAATAAAAAAGAATATCAGTGAAATGACGTATATTCAATAGGCTCCATTTGCATTGTTTACTACTATAGGATTGTTGTTAGCACGTGAATTGACGTAACGATGTTTTGTGGCCTTTTTAGCACTGACACGTGGTGTTCCATTGCTTTTCATTCGGCCGGCCAAGATGTAAGCCAAACGTTCCTAAAAAAAACCATAAACATCAATTTCAACACTTTCAAATCCACTGCACACTGTAATTTCGATTGGATTACTGTTTAGTGAATTTGGGATTTTTCTATATGAAAAATCCAAATGGATTAAAATCTAATCCAAAAGGATTAAATTATTTTTGTAAATATATTCTACACACACAGAAATTTTCTCCGATTCAGCTGACGGAATCACTACAAAAAACGCTGTATGTATGTATTGCCTACAGAAACTGAAGCATTCCCTACAAAAATGCCCCTTTGTAGTTATTCAGTACAATGTTTGTGTGTGTGAATGAGATATTCGCACACCAACACAAATAAAAATCGACCAAATATTTCATACAGCAACATAGCGCTCACATTGTCACGATTGTATCGGTGAAATATGAACATCAGTGTGAAGCGAAGACACATTTCTATTACAACGGCATGCAAAAACATTGATTCCAAACAAAAAATGCGTAGAATATATTTACAAAAATAATTTAATCCTTTTGGATTAGATTTTAATCCATTTGGATTTTTCATATAGAAAAATCCCAAATTCACTAAACAGTAATCCAATCGAAATTACAGTGCACCACTTGCTTGGATGAATGATCTCTTTACTAATTCACACTTACCAATGCGCTTGATGTGTACAACTGTAAAATGCCATAAAACACTGAAAATTTCGCGATTATTCCGAAGGCTTCGTTCATAGCGGTTGATTTTGCTTTGTCTAAGTGTGCAGTTCTTATCAGTGAGTCAGCAGCGTAGAGAAAGTGATGTAAAATATCACGTACGGAACTGTAAAATGGATAAAAATGTTAAATTGTATCCCTTGACATTGCGAAACACAAAGACAAATCGAATCAATCTCTCTTTTACCTTGGTAGCTTGCTCGCAGTTGATCCCGTGTAATTTATCAAATGTACCATGCGACGTGCTGATTCTCTGGTAATCAAAACAATTAATTCTTCGATGGTTTGTGGTCGTGCTTGATTTTCTGGTTCATCTTTGCTTAAATGTGCCCATAATTCGCGAGCCTTTTGCATCGCTAATTTTGGATCAGTCGCAATCTTGAATTGTGTTTAAAATTCCCCCCAAAAAATACAAAATTAAAATTAAGCAAAAATCGAATTTAGTAAAAAATTAAAATACGTGAATTTCAAAATGTGAAGAACAATCCAAATACCAATTCAGCGGCATAAATCAGGATATGAATAGCTTCTTTGCTTTGCTTCTTCAGTGCACGAGCCTCAGCAATGGTGCGCTGTGTCAAACGACGTTTCAATTTTCGTGAGAATCTTTGGCCTTTGTGGAATGTATGAATCGCCTTGCTTTCATTATCATCTTCGCTTAAGGCAGCTGATTAAAACACAAGAAATAAAAAAAGAAAAAAACAAATTGAAAGAAACAATAAACAGCCGGAATGTTTTCAGTTTTTTTTTGTTGTTGTTGTTGAATTAATCGAGTCATTTCAAGTAGTGCACTCGGTACGATGAATTCATGTGACATTGGGATATTTCTGGTTCGATTGAACCAAAAAAAAGAAGAATCAAATCATTTTGTTGTGAATTGTTATTTAACAGAAGCTCTGTTTTGATAACCTTGTACAAATTGACCCCTAGAAAACTTTCTAAATGAAATTTCCAGATGGGATTTGTTTCATTCCGATGAAATCATACATAACGTTATCTGTGTACTGAAAGCTAAATAAGTCACTCTTTCGATGAATGACACCGTACCGATATTCTTTCCGCTTACACCCGAACACAGTGTTGGGAATACTTTATACATCAAATCGTCACGATGAGAGAGTTGTTTGAAAAAAAAAAAAATGTTCTCACTTACAGTCAATTTGATCCTCAGATGGTAGATATTTATCAACGTATTTATCGGCAACATTAATTGCACCATCAATGCGATCGACCGCATATGTGGACAATGGACTATCAAATACAGCTGAACCAATCTGTTTGACTGAGCCGGCCCGTTTGAATACTGGACGAACCTTTGGAAGAGATCTCAATGTTTTAGCACAAGATCGTAGCGGATTTTCAATTAAAAATTCTGTTACCAAGTGATCGCTCATATATTCTTTGGTATTGTTTATGATCTGTGTGGATAAAGAAACAATTTGGAATCATGTGTCAGAATTCGTTCTGTTTAAACCTGCACACACACACCACTTACCATTTGTGGTGGAAGATAAACAGATGGCACACGTTGTTCGACAATATCTAAACTGTTGCACAAAATTTGATCGATACGTTGCAATGGACCTTCAATGATTTTAACGGCTGGTCGAACAGTTTCGACAGCTGCAAATAGTACACCTTCAGCTGTGTTGAAGCTCCATGTAAACAAACCATTACGTTGCTGTAATTAAATTTGTTGTTTTTTTTTATTTTTTTATTTTTTTATTTTAACAATTTGCATAAAATTTAATGTGTTGAATTAACCATGAGACAGAAGTAATGAAATGAAATTTAATGACCAACTTACCTTTAGACCACAGTAAACCTTGCCAGCGGTTTTAACACCAGTCTCAACGATTGGAATGTTTGCGATTCGGACTAGCGCTTCCATGCGAGGCAAACCCGCAAAATGATCGTTGGCATGAACTGAAATTCGAAATTCGAAAGAAAAGAAAAAAACACAAATTTTAATTTGAAAATATTCCAGAAAGAGAGATGTTCAATGGATACTAAGAATAGAGTATACATATAGTGAAAGTGTAGAATATGGAAATAATGTAGGGGAAAAAATAGTAACACGTTTGTCTAGGGGGAAATCGCTATTCGCCATTCGTATTTAGACGACGCATTTGCGAATATTTGCATCGTATTCGCAAGCGTATTTACACGGTATCATTCGTAGTGTGCGCAGCGAATAGTGCGAATGATGCGAATGGTGATATTTAAATGCTTGCAAATATAACTCCAACATTTGTTCTATTCGCAATATTTGCAAGATTTTTTCATTATTTGTTTAGCGATTTCCCCCTAGACGTTTGTCATATGCACACTAGAACACAAACACAAAGAAACCAAATACATGCATTCAAGATGCAGGTTTCATCTCATTTAAAGAAGAATATTGATTTTGTTCACACGCCACAAAACGAAATATTCATTCGACATTAAACAATTCAACACTTTTTCCTATTAGATTAACATATAGGAACACAAACCGTGGTTATTCTGTAATTTTCCACTCATTCTCGTTTGTCTATGTTTCAAATTCATTCGAATAATAAAATCTCTCAACACTGTCGTTTGCCTCACAAAATGAGTAAAATTCAAAACAAGATTTGATTTTATCAAATATCGGCGACGAAAATGTGACTGTGTGAAAAATTTAATTTAACTACTGATTATTATGGTACTGCATGTCCATTGTACAATTGAAAATCATTCACGTTCCGAACACGATATGCCCAAAAATATTGAAGCAAATTGAAAAAAAAAACAAAACTGTTTGTATTGTACAGCACGCTCTGTGTACTGTTTGTATGATGGTCTACGACTGAGACTGTGACTGTCGACTGAGACCGAAATGTGTGTGCTCCGGTATAGAAAGACTGCACAAAATCAGACGAATGGAAGAATGAAAGACAGAAATGAAAAGAGATGACAGCAGTAACCAGTCTGAGCAGCAGAAGTGAGCGACGATTCTGAGCACATGTGTGCGTATCGCTATCGATGCACTTCAGACTGAACAGTATTTCTATTTCGTTCTTTTTTGTTCTCGGGTTTTATTTCTTTTTTTTATTGTTGTTGTTAAATTCATTTTGTTTCACATGTATGTTCGCATTTTGATTATGGCAACTTGCGTGTTTATGTGTGTGTGTGTGTGTGCAGATAGCAACCTGACAAAATGATGTAAATAAGATAATGGTAGATCCTTTGATCGTTTTTTAGCACTCGATTTACACTGTTCATTTTCTTGTATTTGTACGCGTCATTTTTTTTTTTTTGAAAAAAATGCGTGTTCGTGTCTCGCCAAAATGCTAAACGACAAAATAAAAGAACGACAAAGCCGACAAAACGGTTGTTTTGTTCTTATTTCGCGGTTTTTATTGTGATGATTGTTTCGCAATTATCTTGGCCGCCACTCATCACATTAGCACAAACAATTTTTCAGCTTTTTCAAGGTCAATACGTAGCCGCTAGCGCCTTTGCAACATTTACTCACTATCAGCATGGAACGTGCGATTAAAAGCATTGAACAATTTCGAAGACCCATTGCAATTGGCAGTGAAAGTGAATTTAAATATAACAAAAGTTTTAAACGAAAGAAAAAACACTCATGAATCCGGCACACGAGAGAGAAAGAGATGTCTCAATGCAAATACAATGGATGTAAATGACAGAGAGATAAAATGATTGAAATAGAATTGCGCCGTTTGTATCAAACAGTTTAAAAATACCCTGATGAATACAGTGATCATGAAAAAAAAAACCAGACAATTAATTCGTTGCTTCTTTTGTGTTCACTTATGCTGCACTGTAGTGTCGTAAGCAAATTCATAAGTGTCATGCTCGGTCATACGTATGATGCGGTGATGTTTGAAACTCAATCATAGCAGCTTATGATCATCTCATCCCATGTTTATGGCATCATATGATTTAACTCTATGCTGACTGGTCAAAGTACAATTTTTCGATCGAAAGTGTTATCACTTCGGAGTGTTACCGATTTCGGTAGCGAGTCGACAGCAACAAATCAAAAACAAAACAAAAAAAAAACCTGTACCCAGGCAAAGTCAAAGCGTACGAAAGAAGAAGTTTTGTTTATTAGTCGAAATGTGTCTTATCACGTACTCTTAAACTCATTTTCATTTTTGGTCGTTACCGACGACAACCGCGATGACAACGACGAATGCTCAACGATATGGTTTATAGTGGAATTTCAACCTGTTTTTTTTTTGTTTCGTTTGTCATGACAAATCTTTTTTTTTGTGGTTCAATTGTACCCGATTACAATGTTTCATCTCTTTTTATTTTATTGACCGTCTTTGCTTATTTGAGTGGACTGTTTTTTTTATGCACCTGTACTGTTCAGGTTGAACAATGAGTAATTAAATCAGAGTTACGGAATCGCTTGGATGACGTTGCAACCATATAAGCCATATCAAACTTTTTTAAAACTCATCCTATCATAGTCTTACCCGCATTTCCAGTTGGGCAATTTCCTTCTTCCTTAATCTCTCTGCCTTGAACTTGTTTAGACATATTTTATTTTTACTTATATTATTTACAATTTATCGACTCTTATGATAACCACTTTTTGTGATTCTATTTTTAAAACTGCGTCTAGTTTTTTGTTGTTGGAAGGAACGTTCAAATCCTTGACGAAATGATTACTTTTTTTTTCAAAAAAAAAAAATTGTCTCCTCTAACGTCGGGGCGTCTTTATCAGGGTGTCACGATGTAAAATAAACAAATTCCGAGAACAAAAACAATAACAATCACTAAATTTAGAATCCTGATTCTCAAAATTTGCAAGAGTTTGAGTCTTATGGAAATCAACCGTACTGTACGAATTACATTCAACGAATGTTAGGTCATTTTAAAATTAATTGAACTCTTCTTTACACACAATTTAATCATCAATTTTGTGTCTTTGTGTTGAATTTTATTCTTTATACTGTGTAATCGAAATTGATTCAACGAGTCCACAGCACAAAACGGACGCAACAACAACAACAACAACAACAACAACAACAACAACCGATTTTCTCGATTTCAACGTTTCCAATGAAAAATCTTCCAGAATAACTGACATAAGTTCTCTTTCTCATCCATATGGTTGCACTTGCAACGGCAAACAATTTGTCAAGCAACAACAACAATAATTATAGTATATAATTTCGTTTCATTTCAACATTCAGTTTTTTAAATTCAGTTTGATTCTATAGCCAATTCTGTTCGGACTCTTCCATTAACAAAATTCACTGATAAAAAGAACAAAAAGACAACAATGAACAAATCAAACTGCACAAAAAGGCGCAGAGATAACTCAACAATAAAAAATAACAACGATCAATCGAAATTCAGGAAACGACATCGAAATTTCAATTCATTCAACAAAACACAAAAACATTGCACATAATGCAAAATCACTGCCCAAAGTTAAGCCATTGCTAATTTGTTTACTATCAGACTATTCAACTGAATGGTGAGCTTTACAAATTCTACTTACGCTCATTATTTCAATGCATCAATATTTCGCGCTCAATCGTCACATTTTAACCACTTGAACATCGAAGTGTTACAGTTCAACAGAGTCATAAACATTTTATTCTAAATACTTCACTTTTGAGTAGTAACAAAGGAAAATAGTTTGACTATTTTTTCCACTATATTTTTACTATTATTTATCGCCTTATACAAAATGAGCTCGTCAATTTTCAAATGACGAGGTAAATATATTTTAAAAGAATTCTAGGGAAAGAGAAGCAAAAAGTCTAAGTCAAACAGAAGTTATTGATTATTCAATTCATTGTTTAAAGAAAAAATTATTTAGAACGATTCAAATAAAAAATGAAAAATTCCGTATTAATCATCTTGATGCAATTTCGAATCGAAAACAACGTAAAATATTTAAAAGAAACTATGATTGTGACACTGCTTTGTTAGCTTGCAAATGTTACACAAAACACCGTTTACAGTGCTAGTGCGCAGGGTTGCATCAGAGTATGTCCACATAAGCACCGAATGACGTGTAAACAAAGCTAATTTATTGGAACCCTGTAAAGCGGTGATGTGACACCCGTTTGGGACAATTTGAGTTGACGTGTGTTGTCAAAACTCAAATACAGAACACACAATCAAAGTGCAGATATAATTTACACGAATTTTTAGTAGGACAAAAGTACTTGGATTTGTAAATTTCAATTGAAAATCGGCAATTTCTCATTTTTAACACGATATTTTAATAGTTGCGAAAATATAACCAGAAAATAGGTGCACACATTTTCATTTTCATAGCATTTATTTTCGGAATTTGTTCGGCATATTTTACATACACACACAACAACAAAAATGGGTGAGTCAACATAATAACCTGAATGGGAAATTGGGATTTATGGCCATTCAATTGGAGCTGAAAGTGATTTTTCCCGACGCATATCACTCGAATTGTCCTATATGGATTGCGTTTAAAGTGTATTTACGTCAATCGAATCAGATACAATTGATTCAATTGCACAAAATGAAAACGTTTAACAAAATCTTGATTTCATCAACTTTTAGGTGGACTATTCAGTTATTTCCGTGGCTTGCTAGGCTCCAGGGAAATGCGTATACTGATTTTAGGTAAGATTATCAGTTGAATGTGTCAAATTAATGGTGAAAAAGAAAAAAAAACAATAACGCCGTGTTTCATCAACCCGAAAATTCAGTCACTAGCTCACTAGCTAGCGCATTTGTGTATTCAGTTCAATCAAACCGACAGTTACAATATGTTTTCACAAAATTGCTGCCCGATTTTCCACCGATTTCACTTGATTTATGTGTTTGTTGTTGTTTTTATTTTCTGCTGTCAGGTTTGGATGGTGCCGGCAAAACAACCATTTTATATCGTTTACAAGTGGGTGAAGTGGTGACCACAATTCCAACGATCGGTTTCAATGTGGAACAAGTAACATACAAAAATCTCAAGTTTCAAGTTTGGGATTTGGGTGGACAGACCAGTATTCGACCGTATTGGCGATGTTACTACAGCAATACAGATGCAATTATCTATGTGGTAGATTCGGCTGATCGAGATCGAATAGGCATTTCCAAAGATGAACTATTATACATGCTAAGAGTGAGTCTGATTACGGGTCAATGAACTGAAACTAAATTGCCTTTGTAAATTTACCATTTTTTTTTTTTTTTTGTTTAATTCACTTGAATGATGTAGGAAGATGAGCTTGCCGGTGCAATTTTAGTCGTATTAGCGAATAAACAGGACATGCAAGGGTGTATGAGCTTAGCTGAGGTGCATAAAGAGCTTGGTTTAGACGCCCTGAAAGATCGGACATTCCAAATATTCAAGACATCGGCAACGAAAGGTGAAGGTCTAGATGAAGCGATGGATTGGCTATCAAACGCTCTTCAAGCTCGAAAGTGAATTTAAAATCAAATCAAATCGAATCCAATTCATCCAATTTAACAATCGAAATGAAACAAACAAACAAACAAAAAGACCTTAATATAGAATGAGTAAAAGTATAAACGATTCAGAACCAATTGTTTTGTCGAAAAACTGAGTATAAAAAGCCTAGCACCGAACACTTAAATGACTTAGGGTTAACATTTAGCGACAAAGCAAAAAAAAAACAACAACAAGAAAATGATCGATACATTTAAATTCATTTGTAATAATGTATATTTTCATGAATAGAAAAAAAAACAACAACAACAAAACAAAGAAATGAAACAAACAATTGAAATGTCCCCAAAATATTTCCTAAACCTAAAATTAATTTATATGAAATAAACAGAAAGAATCTTGTACGCAAGGTGTTTTACATAAAGTCTAGTCATAAAGTGAATTCATTTGATTACATCCATTGGTTAAGGGCGCAATCATACGGGAAAACATTTTCTGAAAACATGTATGCAAATGTTACCAGTTTCCACTGCCTTACTTGCAGCTCCAGCGATTGATTTCACATGTTAATACCATTTAATTTTCATGGAGCAATTGCGAGCGATTCCAATCGCTGGAGTTGCAACTAAGGCCATAAGCCAACAACAAATTCGTATTCAATTAGAAAAAGAGGCCTAATGATGATGGGATTAGTCATTGCTCCATTGATCTTTGGGAAAGCTCATAAAAGCTCAACGGTGGCACTTTTTCTATTGCCAACATTTAAAAGTTGAACAAATAAAATCAGCTCAAGTTTGCGGCAACCAGAAAAAAAACACCACATTCGTCTTCGATAAGCATGCTTGGTTCGCTTAGTCAGTGAAAGAGCATTAGTTGAATTCATCGAAATACAATATGAACGGTTCGACTGTGTGACACATAAAAACACACACACACACACACACACACACACACACACACACACACACACACACACACACACACACATATATATATATATACACACAAATTATGAATCTGAAGAAATGTACAAAAAAAAAAACAAACCGATGGAAGGCACACATGCTTGCGTTTTGTGTTTGATATTCGGTTGTAACGGCAGACGAACGACAGAACGAAGTAAAATATCGGAATATCCACAATGAAATGGTTGAGAGCGTCTATCGACTCCGTTTGAATGGATAGTGCTGTACGAGCGGTACACCAGTTCAGACATATTCACAACGCAACGATATTTTGTGTGTGTTTTAAATTGTTTCTATCTTTTGATGTTCTTGTTGTGAATTTGCGCACCCTGTGTGAGGTTTGTTTTGGAAATAGAAAACTTTACTAAAATTTTTGGAAACGATTTTATTGATGATGACTCGTTTGGATGGAATTGTATGTGTCTTCTCTGTGTGTGTTTGTGAATTTAGCTAGTGATTTTTCATAAAATCACAAAACAGAAATTCCAGAGCCTATTCAAATGTATTAAAATCCATTCAAATGAAAGTTTTGTCGAAATGTAAACAATTGAAGAATTTTGTGGATGGAGTTGATGACGAGTTTGATGAAACGAAGATGCGCATTTTAAATAATTGTCCATAAATTAAAAGCAGTCAATGAAATGACACATTTTTTTACACTATGCCGTCAAAACAAAACGATCTACAATTTCTACGAAATGTATAATTAATGAAAAAAAAAATCGAGAAATTTGTTGACTAAAAGTGATAAAAGAAAAATAAAGTCATTTCACATCTCGTCTGATCATTTCATATGAAATTCTCTTGAAAGTTCGACCGAAAAAAAAACGAAATATTTATTATTCATAGCCGAATTGGTGTGTATGTGATTAAGAATGAGCCGTTGAGTTGTGTAGTGGGCAAAATAAATATAAAACCGATGTTTTCACAGTGACTCTCTCAATGACGGAATTTAATGTTTGCATATATTTTATTGTATATCGTTCGGTTTCGGTTTTTTGATTCGAGTGAAAAGTTTTTGTTTTTTTTTTGGAGTGTGCTGAGTGTGATTCTCTCGGGTTTTTTTTTCTGGTTGACGTTGAATATGTTGTTGTGCATAGGCACACTGAGTGTATGCAATAGGCCAAGAATTCATGAATTGTAGTAGAAAGCAGCAGCAACAGCTCTCTCGTGCTGGCGACAGAAAGAGCAACACCAAATAACATTACACTTGAATGGCAACAACAAAAATAACCGTCATTTTAATCCCAACACAACGACAAAAACGGCCAACCGAAATACAAGAGAAAAAAAAAGTCCGTCCGTTGTAAGCGCGACGGCAAACAGCAACAACAAAAACGACCAAATTCGAAACGTCTCTCTTTCGCTCTCATTCTCATCAGCCGTATACACATTTTGTTCTCTCTGCGTGTGTATTGTGCACTCCGTTCGAGTGACTCTTTTCATAACACAACCAATACCAAAGCAAGAAAGAGTTCATTTCATTTTGATTCTGTTTTATGCCTCTCGATATTATTTCGTTTTGTTGTTGTTGTTATTTCGTGCGTTGTGTGTTTTTTTCATCGGTTTTTAAAGGCACAAATACACGAACACCAATTTAATCAAAATACTAAACACACAATTTTATTTTGTAAAACGGCATACGGCAAACGAAGCGATTCAAACAAATCAACTACGTTCTTGTTGTGTTCCGTATAAATTCATTCTCTTCATGCATACATACAATTTTGTTGGTTGTAGTATGTGCATTTTGGGGCCTCTCTCTCTCTTTCTCTCTCGGTGTGTTGTTATTTCGAATACTACAAAAGCATGTCACTCTGTACACATACGTCGCGTGTAGTTGGAAAAGTAGTAAAATAAATTGAAGAAAAAAAAAACGAAACAGATTGAAAAAGAGGAAAAAAAAACATTGGAATGCGAAACATAAGAAGTGGCAACGTTGCCTTTGTAATACAATAAATATATATGTATATATACAACAGCACAACCGAGCGTACGATGTACGTATAGGAAGCAGGCAGAAAGAAAAAGAGAGAAAGAAACAAAACGAGAAATAAAGAAAAAAAATACTGTGGAATTCAATATGGCCGCGGCGCAGAGTGACTTTATAATGTTAATAAATGCAATGTGAGTCGTTTTTTTTCCCTTCGGCCAATGTGATTGTATGTTTCTCCTCAATTCTGTATGTTTTTTTTTCTTCTTCTCTTCTTTCTGCCTGTGTTGTCTCTCGGTTCAAATGAAACAAAAAAAAAAAATATTTCTGTCGTACGTTTGTTGTTGGGGCTCGTCGATCATTTATTGCCATTGCAGTGTGCGCACATGACGCGAATGCATTTCGGTTTAGGTTCCCCGCGCGTCAATATTATTTTCAATTGGAATCACATTTATACACACACCATATAGTTAGATTCATACAAACCGAACGAATTATTTGTTGTTGTTTTTTTTTTGTTGCTTTTCTTCATTTAATGTTTCAAATTATTATTATTTTTGTTTAATCCGCAGACGGTTCGACACTTGAGCGAATTTAAATTGTACAAGTGAACTGAATAAAAATATAAAAAAATAAATAAATGAACGAAAAGGAGCGCGAAGGAAAAAAGAAAAAAATAACCGCAACAACGACATCAGCAGCAGTTAAAGCAGTAGCAGCGAATATATTAAAAAAGAGCAAAGTGACGAAAAAAACGAAATAACATAAAAATTTAACGAAAAAAAATAAAAATTCAACTGCAAGTGAGAATAACAACAACGTGAATTTGAGTAGTGTGAGGATCGTGAGCCTAGAGAAAGAGATTGCCGACTCTGTGGCTGGTTTTTTTGTTGTGTGCAAATGGCAAGAGTTAAATTTCATTTTATAAATAAAATGTATGTGGAATTTCGCAGTTGAACCATAACCGAAAAATAGCAGAATTATGCAAAAATGATCAACTGACAACGAAATAAAAAAAAAAATCGATCTCCGCATGCAGAAAGGAATGTGAGCGCGTGAAATTCGGCGTGAAAATAAATCAAGCGAAGTGAGTGAGCCTCTTTCGGTGAATATCTCTAGCTATTTCTCTCTCTCTCTCATTCTCGCTCGCGCGGTGTGTCGTTTAGTGAAATTCAAAAATTGAAAATTATTGTTCGCTTGATCAATGGCCGTTTTTCGTGTGTTATTTTTTGTTGTTGTTTCGATGTTTGTTCTGCTGTCTTACTTCACAAAATTGAGTGGCTCTCGGCAAATGTTGTTGAAGTGAAACCAAAGTCTAATATTAAATATGCGCAAACGCTGACACTCGGCGAAAAAAAAAATCCTGTAATTGTGCAACGAATAAAATTAACAAAAAAGAAACACAAAAAAAAGTGCGATAGCCAGCGAAATCCAAGATTCAGTGAAATTCATCAAATGCATTGATGTTTGTGTTTTTTGTTGTTGTTGCATTTTTGAATTTGCGCGAAATGCGATTGTAAATGCAAATCAGCGGAAAACATTGTTCGCATTCGGATTTCAGTGGAAAACAATTTTAAACCGAAAAGAAAAAGTGTACAAATCCAAAGGACTAAGTGACAATTTAAGCCACATTTGGTGGACAGTATAAACGTTTTGTGCGGTGTCAAATATCCAACAATTTGGCTGGATTATTATAATATTGCACCGTAAACACAAACGATTTTAAAACAACAATAACAAAAAAATCGAAGAAAAAACAAACACACACACACACATTTATTTTGAATTATTATAATGCCAAATATACCACCGAACAATATCGATCTTCCGAATGGATGGGACGTGGCTAAAGATTTTGATGGCAAGATTTATTATATCGATCATGTCAACAAGAAAACTACCTGGATTGATCCCAGAGACAGGTTTGTGACCATCAATTGCAATTTTTATTACTACTTTTATTTCTCTCTCTCTCTCTCTCTCTTGATATCGGTAGCTGTAATTTGGTGTGTTGTTGTTCCACGTTGTGGCCTTGTTGTTATTATTATTTATTCGCATTGCAATTTAATGCGTACTGTCGGAACATTCGCCTGACCGCTTTTGTGTGCTCTGCTCGAATCCACACACCGCCGACCGACTTGTCGGAATGCGCTGCATATAAATTATGACAAATATAGGTCGATTGCAATTTTAATCGCAGGAGGTTTTTCTAGCTGAATGAAAAAGCAAAAGAAATGAGTATGTGATATTTGTGTGTTGTGTGTGTATTGAAAGAAATGAGGGGAAAAATGAGCATGAGCTGAGAGAAACTGTTGCGACTAGTTAGATTTTGTATTTTGTATTTTTTTTTTCATTTTTGAATGAATGAATGAATGAAGTCGATTCATTGAAACGAAAAATGAAATGCAAACAAATGGTTTTGCATTCGGTCGTTACATGCGACCAATCAACAAAATCAATATTTGCAATTCATTGGGAATGCTTCATCTGTTTCAGCATTCAATTGCGTGTGTGTGTGTGTGTGTGGGTAAATTGAACGATGTAATTTTGGCATTCATTGCTACTTTAAAAGTTAAAAACCGTTTGGAATTTCGTTTGTGCCGTTGTTGTTGTTGCGTCTTCATTGACTTAATTTGAATGTGTTGTCGAGTGTGAGTTGTGTGTTTTTTTTATTCATCACATATGCAATGACATGAACTTCTGATATAAAGTCATACATTTCATATGGCAGCCTTCAAAACAATTACCGTTGTTCAACAACGCCAAACACCAACAACAACAACCAAATTGGCTGCTTTTTGATAGTCATCGGCCGAATTCTAAGAATAAATGCATCTGTCGTTTTTCTTACGATAACCAATTTTAAGGCTGACTATATTAACGATGTTTATACTACACACCGTTTGTACGCGGCTGTTGGGTCTTTTAAAATGAAATGAAACAGAGATGAATTAGCGCAAAAATGAGCGCGATTAAAGGGGCAACGGCAACAACAACAACAGCAAAAAAGCCCCGATACCAGTTAATGGTTATGTAGAGTGCATATACAAATGCACATATTGTTTATACTGAAGTGAAATATTTTTGTGTGACGTCAAACATTTTCCATTTCAAATTGGACACGATCGGGCGCGCGAGAGTGCAATGAAATAAAAATTGAAAACGAACGAAATAATCATAATAAACAAAGAGTGTGCCAAAATGGTCAACATGGACCTAGAAAGACGACTATTGTTGTTGTTGTTGTTTTTTTTTCTTCTTCTTCTTCTTTTCGTGCAATGAAGTTATGATGGAAATAAACAGAAGAGCGAAAAGAATCAGAGAAAAAAAAACTGACTATAGCGTCAATGATGCTGCCGACGATGGCGACAACGATGACAAAAATTAAAGTAAGTTAAATAAAAGCGTAATGATTGTGCGCATATTATACAATGAAGAGAATGGAATTGGAATAAGCATTGAAAAGCAGCCCGTTGAATCGTGCGCGCAAAATTAAATAAAGTGAATTGTAAAAAAAGACTCACACACACACAACTTAACAAAGATGTAATCAACATACAGTTTCGATGACAATTTTTCGTGCCAATGGAATTTGACACATATTTTGTCGTGTTGTGATTTTTTTGTTTCTCTTTCTGGCACAAGAAATGAGTTTGTGCTTGAACAATTCGAAATAGTTAATGCTTGTTTGTGGCATTCAAGAGATCTATACCGTTCGATGTGTTTATTTACATTTTCACTTAACGTGATATATAAATGTTAAAGCCACACACATACACAGCAGGACACAAATTATATAGTGAAAATTGGATTTGGCGCTGAACAAATTCAGATCATTCGATAAACAATTTCTATTGGGTTTACGTTGTTTAGGTTGTGCGCTTGGTTTCGGCGAATGCCGACAAATTAATTATAATTCTTTTCTTTGAACTAGCATTTAAATTAATTAATTCATATAGAAACGGGGACAAATCAAAGGAATGTAATTATATTTAAATGTGTTGTTTTTTTTTTGTATGTGGTGTGTGACGTCAACATGCCAAAATGACGTAGCATTTGTTGTTGTTTCCTTCAATTCGTTCGAATATTTTGAATACATGAAATTTATCAATGCCAATTGGAATTAGATTTTTGTGTTTACACAATTTTGTTGTTGTTTGAAATTCTTTTGTTGTCGCCTCGGGCGATTTTGTGAGCAACCAAAAAAAAAACAAGTGACAAAATTTCATGCGAGACATTGATAAATCGCTTGCCACTTCAATTAACTGATCCATCTGACAATTATTCTCTAGTCGTCCATTATTTTATCAATTTATATCATTGTTGAGTTCACGTAAATCATAACTAATATGATATGATATGTTAGTTATGTCGGTTTTTTGAATTGGATTCCAAGTGCCAATGCGATAAGAATCATTGTTCAAATACAATGCATGATATTGTTATGCCGCGTGCGTTCACCACCAAATAGAAAGACCGAAGAGTCGCTTCTTTTGTATTGAATGGTTCGATTGTTGTTGTTGTGGCTGCTGCTGCTATTCTATATGATATTAAACTGGATCTGATCTATAAATAAATCACACGTTTCATAAAATAAAAACCAGTCTATAATCGAGTTGTTGCTTCTTTTTCGTGTGTGTGCGTGTGTGTGTGTTTATTCCATGGAATGTAATCATAACGCATGTTGGTGTGTTTATTTCATCTGCAAATGCCTTTCGAACAATGTGCTGTTGTTGTTATTGTTGTTGTTGTTGTTGGTGCTGGTGCTTGTGTTGCTTGCTAATTTTATCTATTCATATACAAATAGAGGCATTTAATCATAAATAATCCGTAACTACAGTCTGTACGAACATAATGAACATGATTAAAATTAGTATCAAAACTAAAAGTAAATGCATAAATTAGCCGAAGATGTAGGCGCGGAGGCATTTGGCCATAGAGCCTCGATGAGGTCAAGCCAAGGGGAATAATAATTATGTTATTATTTTTAGTTATTTGCTAAACGTTAACAAGTGTCAGCTGTCTATGCATCATCAGATTCAGAGTCAAAATCATTTGCATTGGTTTGTTCATTGGTGTCGCCACGTTTTAATGTTGCGTTAATTTAAGTTCAGTTTACTTCTTACAATACTTTATATATCTCCGTTAATGACATTCCCATTGATTTGCATCTCCAGGACATCGGAGACCCTTTTCAAACATCAATTGGTGAACGAGATGCAAATTTGGCCGCTCCGATGAATACGTAAGCGATAATGCTTCATGTAAACTCGCCAAATTGATCCACGTGGTAATGGCATGTTATGCAGAGCTAGATCAATTTGCTCTCGGCGGGTGTACTGAGTGTACTCAGCTGTTAAACTTTTGTCTCTTTTTATACGATGCCAAGTTCGCGCATCCCAATGAAATTGCTTAGAACTAGTTTTCAGATGATTAATTTTATTCACGTTTACTTGGATAAAGAGCATTACGTTAACATTAGTGAAAATTCATGAATTCAAGCGATCAAAACAAATCTTTGTTAAACTTTGAGCTGTTTTTCGGTGTGCGAATCAAATGAAATTCCATATTTGCTTCGGGAATGCTTTTAATATACCGAGAATTGTATGCTTTCATTTTCAAAAATGCCTTGATTCTCTTTTGAGTATTCACGCGCTCATTCACAATGTATTGTTGGAATAAATAATTGAACATATTCCCAAACCCATTATCGCATTCAAATATTTTGGCTCGCATCAAATTTCTAACTCATTCACTATTTTTTCGTCGTCCTCCATAAAAGCGTAATCACTTGGTTTTCCCATTGGCATTGAAAAGTGCTCGATGATCGTCATCGACGGCTTCAATCCCATAGAAAAGAAACAACAACGATGCCAAACACACAAAATATAAGTTGTTCTTTACACTACGTCGCGAAGTATTGTATTTATTCATAATTTATATCGATCGCATTTTTACTTCTTTTTCCACTTCGTCTTCAGATTCGTAGTCACTTTCTTCTTCTTAAATTGAATGTTGTGATTAGAAAATCTGTTGCAGTTTGTGCTAATCAAACACCATTCTTTCCATTACTCGACTGAAAATAGTGAAGCTCCTTGATTTGCAGCATAAATGTGTCTTAAGTCAGTTCTTAGCTAGATGATTCCTTGAATTCTGACGCTTGATTGATGACAATTTTCAAAAACTGCATCGAAATTTAATTGCCAATCGCCGCAGATATTAGACATGATGAAATGCATGCGTTTTGAAATCATGATACATGCACAGAATCAGTCAGATCATTGATATCATATCATTTTTGGTGACTTTTGTATGTTGTGTGCATCCACCGCAAACGATGTCGAGTTGATATAAACACGGTTCTGATTGGAACATTTCACAACCAATACCATCACAACGT
>CM059996.1:6334363-6383345 GCA_030463065.1 Aphidoletes aphidimyza
CGAAACAAAATCAGATAAGGTATAAATATTTTATGCCCTGAGTCACAACGAGCCCAATAAATTGTCGACTGAATGTCGAGTGGACGAGCAGCACACCAAATGCTTAGCTTTTTCTTTCTTTCTCTCTCTCTCACTCTCTCTCTCTCTTTGTGCGAGTGTTTGCATGCGTATTAATGCACCCAAAAAGAATTATGCGATCGTATGGCAATGATAAAATCAAAAACGAAGTAAAATGAAAAGAGCAAGAGAGAAAGAGAAAAAATGCGCCCGATCATGAAAAATCCGGCGCACATTTCATGGGCCCAAAACAAGCGCAAATCGTTCGAACGCATCATGCCACTGGTGTTGTGGAATGTCGAATGAAATAAAGTTATAATTTTAAATGACCTTCACATACCGGCCGAGGCAAATCTCAAAACTGTATACAGAAAACAAATATATTATGGTAAAATACACCGTATGGTATGCGGAGAAAAATTCATAACATACAACAACAACAAAATGTAAAGAAACCGAGATAGAGGAAGAGAGTGAGAGAGAGAGAGAGAGAGAGAGAGAGAGAGAGAGAGAGAGGATGAAAAATCAGGCAATGGAGAGCCGATGCGAAGAAGGAGAGCAGACAAACGAAATAATGGAATGTAAGCGGCTTGTGAACCGAACACAAGCCGATTTAAATGTGAAATAAAGCCGAAGTACTCAGAGCAGTTGTGTTAAATCATATCATCTACATTAATGATCACATTTTTTCGTGTGCGCGTTTCCCTATAGCTTGATTTGGGGAGAATTGTGGCAGATTGAGACCAGCAAATCCCATCGTGTGACATTTCATTTCAAACAACGAGAGACAAATAGAACAGAAAAAAAACGCTGCACCAACAGCGATATAACGTGGGCTCAAATTTCAAACGTTTTTTTTCGTGATAAGCCTTGTATTAATGTATGTTTTCAAACGACAAGCAAAACATTCCATAGCCGATGATCATGCATCAAGCAGCACAAACGAAGTAGCTGCTGTATGAAAAAAAACAACAACAACAACAACACTCACGTTCAAACACTGAATTGAGCATAACAGCCGCAGGTTACGCATATCTCTCTATCTCTTCATAACAATATGCTTTTTTCCAAAGCCAAAATATCCAAATTGGGCCCGGTAGCCGAGGGCAACGCAGCACACAAATGCCACAGTGCTAAAGCACCAAAAGAGATGAAAAAAACAACAACAACGACGACAGATGAAGTGTGGAAGAGGAAAGAAACAAAATCTACGACATCGAAATCGTTTATTTTTGTTTTTATTTGATTTGCTTTTTGCCTGATTTTCGTTTTAGAGTTGAAAAAATCTCAACATCTGCTGGAATGTGCGCGCATATTTTAGTGATATTCTCTCTTTTCTCTCTCTCTCTCTCTCTCTTTCTCTCTCTTGGGTGTATGCGTGTACGTCGAATGCGTTCGCTCCATCTCATTCGTTTGCTTTTTGGTTTCACATTCGTTCGATCCCACTCGATCCATCGGCACAACATGTGTGTGAATATGCGTTTTGCCTGGTGATTTGTCGGCGCATGACTTCTGATACGAGAAATGTGCGTTGTTTCTGCTCAAAAACCAGAGAGCGGCTTTTATGATCTCAATAATTTTTATCTTTTTTTTTTCTTTTTATATTGCCTTCAATTCGATTGGAATGTTTTGAACATGTATGTGTGTTTTGGTGTGTAGTATACGCTTCACATTTTTTCATCTCTTCGAGAAATCGAAAACTTCATTTTTGGTTGTGCCTGTTTATTTGCTGTTTTAGCTGGCTTTTATGTCTCATTAATCATGTCGCTTGTGTACAGAATGACGTACTATTCTTCCTTGTACAATTTTCAAGGACTGTGTACTAAATCAGTATAAACTTGTGATTCGGTTTTTTTGTTGGTGGCAAATTTTGGCGTGCTGTTTGTGTGCCGTGCGCGCGCACTCGTTTCAAATTTTCGGAATGTGTGTTTCGAATAAATAAATCGATAAATGATCGCACCAAATCATGTCAAATGCGGGCGCACGCAGTAATTTTTCCAACCATTTAACCACCGTACCAATATTGTGTCATTTCGATTTGCACACAACAACAACAAAAACTCATCTAGCCTAAAGTGGTGATTTCATTCGTTGTTTTTTTTTCTTCTGTTTCTTCGGTAAAGAGATTAGCATTCAAATCTAATCAATGCGCTGGAATTTTGCTTGTAAGTCGAAAAAAAAACACGCCTTCTCAACTGCGCCAATATATTGTGCAATCATCCAGTTGAACTGATTGAACTGGAAATGGGCAAATCATTTCTTCTAGCGATAGCTCAATAGCCAGTTAATTTTCGAATGCATTTCAATCTTGCATTCATCGAACGTCGTCGTTAACCGTTGATAAACGAAAACAACAACAAAAAAATTGGTTGATTATTGATTTTTTCTTTAATTGGATCGATTTTTGCGCCATAGATACTTTTTTTTAAATTTCATTTTATTCAAATGCTGAGCGCGTCATAATTTTTATGCACGAATCAACACAAAAATGAATAGATTTTGTATGTGTGTGATGAAATTTAATGCCTGTCCATTGCCAATTGGAAGCAAAAATGTGACCGTGTGCGCGCGCACAACACACGCAGAATAAATTTAATATGTTATTTTTTTTGTCGTTTCATTTGGATTGAGAGTGCTGCAATGTAGTATTTTGTCCGTCATCATATTTCATCGCCTATGTTAAAGCATAATGTCACGTTTTGTTGGCTAGAAATCTCGTTTGCTTTTAACACAATTTTTTGTGTGTGTGTATGTGTGTGTGTGTGTGAATGTGGTTTGTTTTTGTTAAACGTCTGCATACCAGAGATTCAGTTGCGATAAGTATCAATTTCAAAAATTAAACCGAATGCATGCATCAAAAAATTCACACGTGAAGAAACAACAACAATGCGATGCGCAGCCTCATCGAACTCGACGAGCACACCGAGCAAATTCTCTCTGTCCCGTCTCAACAGCACACAAACCGAATTGTGTGTGTTTGTTGTTCCATGTAAATAAATTTCATAGACTCAGAAATATTTGATTACTTAATCAATGTGTAAATATGGCAAAATTGTAATGTAAAAATGTATACATTGAGTGTGTGTGCGCGCGCGCGCCGTCGGAATAGAGGTTTAGATTATAGCATTATAGCTAACGATGTACACATATAATATTGCGCTTGCGCGCACACTCCGATGAATACACTTTAGCTGTACTTTAAATGCTCAGTTGTTCAGTGTTTCAGTGTGTTGTTGCGATTTGTTATTTTTTTCCGTTTTTTTTTTTAGGTTGAATGTGTATAAAGAATCGCATTCCATTGCTTATCGCGCGGCCTTTTTTTGTTTCTCTTTTGTCTCTCTCTTTCACCTTCGCAATCTCACATTCTTTTTTCCACAATTCTTTTTTTTTTAATTGCTCTGCGTCCGATTGCAAATTGAGAAGTGTATATTTTTGATGAGTAAATGCCTTTTAAATGCGTAGTCTCGATGTTAGATGAGCGGTTGTGCTTTTTTGTTCGGAATTTTTCGAACAAACATTTAAAATCAAGGCAAAAAAAATATGATTGGTTGCATTTTGCTTTCGTTCGCTTGACCTACAAAAAAAACCAGCGTATAAGAGACGCCTGTTTACGATTTTTCACAATTTTCCACCGAAAAATTCGACGATTTCAGTGTTCGAACGTTTGAAAATGAAGAAAAAAAAAAGAAACATGAAGAAAAATATTTTCATGAATTATTTTATTTCTATTTTATGGGTTGGGTGGCCGTCATTGAGTCGACGAAATCGAACAACAGCAACAATTCAAATGAGCATTCTTGAAATGCTTGGCTGTCGCTTGGCCAAGAGTAGGTGTAGAACATCCGAATATATTGAGTTCACGTACGAAACATTCCAATATCGCAACACACTCACAAAATTCCAACAAAAACGGTTGCCGCAACGGTTGTGTTGTGGATGGGCCAAAATGGTGACCAACAACAACAAAAAATGTGGCTTTAAAATACATGTTCCGATAACAATGAGCCCAAAAGCCCAGACCAAGAGAAGAAACAAACACTTTCAAAAGAACCCAACTAAAAATGTTGCTTTTGGTGATCATACCTGCTGAATATGCCCAAATAGAGAATACAAAGCAATTTCAAAGCGGACAGTTTGTGTTTAACATTAAACGCAAATCACATCAAACGACAGTTACACACCGAAAAAAGAATGAAAAACCATTTTGCTAATGAGACTATTCACTTAATTAATCGCATTCGGTTGAAGATGCCTTTAAAATAAGAAATCACATTCCTGGTTCATTGTTTTGCAGAACCAATAAAAAAAAAAACATTTCAAACAATAATATTCACACGATCGAAAGGCCAATGTCTTCATCGGTGGTGTGTTTCGTACGGACGAAACAGGAACATGATAAAGACCATTACAATTTAAACAAAGCAACAACAACAAAACCGATTTTAAAATTCAGACATTCAAATATTTTACAACCATATCAAAAACAAAAATTAAGACGAAATAGATTTGGTTTCGCATGAAATAGATCTGTAAAATATGCGCATAAAGATTAAACGAACACACACACACACACACGCCAAACAAAAATGATCTAGAGCTAAAACAGCTAAAGCATTTTCAATGCGACGCAAACCGAATGTGTGCTGTCCGTTCTTGAGAGACGATTTAAATTATTACAGCAAAGAGAAAAATTGCACACACAATCACTTTTACACACTATGGTAGAATTTGCGTGGGCGGCAGTGCCAAAGCAATGAACTGTGGCTCTGAAAATACAATTGCTTTTGGTGAATTTCTCGGGAAAAAAAACGGCAGCTTCGACGTCAGATTGTCTCTCTCTCTCTTTCTCTCTCTCTGTTTTCGCTGTTGCTGCTTTTTAGTTCTGTTGCTTTGCCGAAGTTTGCCGCTTCGCACAAAGAGCACAATCCAAATAAAATTGCGAGTAAAAAATGACGATGAGGAAAAATTGAAATGACTGAATGCGCGCTGCTGTGTGTTGATCTCGGAATTTAAAAAAAAAAACATCTGAGAAACAGGAACAGTCAGTCAGACACACATTTTTACTTTACAAAGTAATAAATAAGTGACTATTTTTTTTTTTAAGAAATAAAATCCGAAACGATGCCATCAACAAATTCTCAGATTTTATTTTATTTCAACAATAAAAAAAAGACGAAACATATAATTTATGAATTATTTTTTTTTTTTGGAATGAAGAAGCTAGAGCTAAAGAGCAAGAACGGCGAGATGAATTGACGATGTGAAACCGAATGAAATGCAGCACAATTGAACTGCAAAAAGCGATCAACAAACATGTAAAAACAATTAGTTGTCTCGAGCGCAGGTGCAGAACTCATGAGAGTGCATTGTTTGCAACAAAAACGATAAAAACCAAAACCAACAACAACGACATACAACAGCAGTAATGACGACAAGATAACACAGCAGCGGCGGCAACAACAACACGCAAAAAAACATGATTCATAAATTTGTGGAAGAAAAGCCCACCAACAACAACAACAACAAAAATCCGATTTGAATATATTTTCATATATGAGAACAATGTAATGTGTGGCAGAAAATATGTATCGAAAACGACAAGCACTTCCGCTGAAAGTTGATCGTGGCATAAAACAAGATTTTTGCATGTTAATCCGAATCGAGTTGCATTGCAGCACTCTCTCACAACTCAGCAGAAAGAGATTAGTTGAAATGTGTGTGTGTGTTGTTTTTTTGCTTCTTTACATTGCATACAATAATCTGGTGTATCCATGGTGGTTGTTGAACCTCATTCTCTTGACTCATTCTACGGCTGCTTCTGCCACTGATGCTGCTATTTGCAATTTGCCGCCAGTGCACATCTTTTTATTTTCTTTGCTTATTTCAAACGTGTTATACAGTGATTTGCGTTCCGGTTTCTTTTCTCCTGTCATTTGATGGGTTCGGTTTTCCACTTTCAAGAAGATATGATGCAAGTACTGCCACTTTGAATGCATGGCAAAATGCACAAATTTATGAGCCCTTTTTCATTCGAGGCAGAGAGAGAGAGAGAGAGAGAGAGAGATTTGATAGATAAGTTTTTCTCAAAGCGGAAACATGAATTCATTTGCTTATTTGTTAAGGTTTATTTATTTTTCGTTTGTAACGACAAATCAAATCATTTCATTTCTCTCATTTTGTTTTCACTCGCAGGTATACAAAACCACAGACATTTGCCGACTGTGTCGGTGATGAGCTGCCGCTGGGATGGGAAGAATCTTATGATCAAATTATTGGACGATATTATATCAATCATTTTGATCGTGAGTTGTACTTACTTAATATATTGGCGTCCGCCAAATGCTTATAAGAACCCAAATTGATCTTGTTCATCCACAGAATCAACACAATTGGAAGATCCGCGTCAAGAATGGAAATCCATTCAAGAGCAAATGCTTCGTGAATATCTGTCATCAGCACAGGATGTACTTGTAGCCAAAAAGGAAATTTATGATGTTAAAAATCGACGACTGCGGTTGGCCGAAGATGAATACAATATGCTGACGGCGATGGCAGCTAGTCGTAGTAGTTGTAAGTAAAACTGAGATAAAACAACAACAAAATTCGAATTGCCCCTCCTGGATGAACATATGCTCAAATCTTGTTTCACTTTTTTTGTTGCAGTGTATTCCTCGAATAGTTCAATAAGTACGCGACACGATCCAGAGTTATTAAAAGCTGAATTAGCGATGGCAAAGGAAAGAGTATGGCGACTTAAACGGGAACTACTTCAAATTAATTCGGATATTACATACACGCAACGCGGTGTTGATACGTTAAATTCGTAAGTGTTTTTTTTTTTTGGTTTCTTCAATAAACAATGGGTGATAAGGCTGAACAGCCGACCAAAACAAACATTTATCAACATCAATAAATCATAATCATGTGTTTTTTTTTGTTTCCGTAGGGTCGAACAAAAGCTGAATGCACGCGAAAACGGTTGCTACAATATATCCGAGGTGCAGGCAATCCGTGAGGAGATGGTGAAAGTGCAAAAGTCTCTGGTGTCTGGTGAAAAGGTCAAAGATGAGCTCATGCGAAGCTTAGCCCAAATTAAAAGTGAACTAACGCGACAACAATATTGTGATTCAAACAGTGATTATTCGGCATTCATGCAAAATGATAAAATCTGTGTGGCATCACAAACGGATTTGTGTGCGGAAAATTTGCATGGTGGTGCCCGATTCGCTGAAATGGCCAAAACCAAATTCCAATACGATGAATGGCGAAAGCATATCAAACAATTGCAACAGCAATTGGCCGATCATGTGGATAAAATTGAACCCGGCCAATTGGAATCCGATAAAGATCGTTTGCTGTTGATACAGGAGAAAGAACAGTATTTGAAAGAGTTGAGAAGCATTCCATCAGCGACCAAATCAACAACCGAATTTGAAACCATTCAAGAAGCATGCCGAAAATTGGAAGGTGATTTGAAGTGTGCATATGAATTATCGAATAAATGTATTGCTGATCGTTTGCGATTGCATGAAGAAAAACAAGATCTATTGCAGCAATTACAAAATGCATTAAAATCAACCAAAATGCTTGAAGAACGATTGAAATCATTTTCATCGGGTAGCACATTTTCAATTAGTTCGGGTTCAAGTTTGGGCTCACTGTCAACGGCAAGCAGTAAAAATTCGTTGAGTCTCAGTTTTACCGACATCTATGGTGATCCATTGACAACGGACGCTCAAGTTGATATGCTTGATTTGCATCGTCGTGCACAGAAGTTCACATCATCGCATCCGTCAGAAGTGTCATTGTCACCACGAAGCAGCCTATCGGTGGAAACACCACCAGCTTCACCGATGAAGGAAAATGTTGCCGACGAACCAACGTATGAGAATACAAAATACTTCCCATTGCCATCAACATCGTGTTCACAACAAGAATTGGATTCAACCGTTTTTGATTGTATGCGCTTGGAAGAGCGGCTACATGAAATCGCCTGGAAACAATCGTTAGGTATGACTGTTGCACCAACAGCAGCCCCATTGTCACCAATTTATGAGAAACCATCGCTGTTGAATTTGCCACAGCAAGGTGCTATTAGTAGAGCATCGTCTGCATCAAATACGCGATCCGTATCAGCGGCTGTTAGTAATGAATCTGTTGCTGGCGATTCGGGAGTATTTGAAGCATCCCGAGCTACATTGCCTGGCCGTGATTCAGCACAAGTTCAAATTGGATTGAAATATTCAAAGACCGATAATACAATTCACATTTCGGTTGAACGGGCTCGAAATTTGCATGCACTCTGCCTCTCAAACAAATGCCAAGTGTAAGCCACTGTTTATTTCATTCGATGATTTTGATTCGTTTTGTTTTTTTTAAATTTCAAAATTAACTGGTTTTTCTCATAAATGTGTTCATTAACAGATATCTCAAAGCAGCACTCTTACCAAATAGTCAACAATCACTGCGAACATCGCTCGTAAGTGGTGCTTTATTGAAGCCAGTTTTCGGTAATGCATTCTCTGTGCCGATACCCTTGAACAAACTCTACACCAAAACACTTCAAGTGAATGTGTTTAGTGTTGTAGGCCAACGGGAGGAGATAGTCGTAAGTTGTCCATTGATCAATAATCAAAATGGTGTGATTTTGTACATTTTGAGATTTTTTTTTTTCTAAATTTAAACATTTTGATTCTATTAGGGTTGTGCCCAAATCAGCTTAGCCGAATTCAATTCAGAGGATTCAACAATGAAATGGTACAATATTTTGAGCTTCAAATCGATGCAAAATTTTGAATCCCTTGAGGGCGCCAGTGGCTGTAAAGAAGAATCATCGGATGAATCAACGATAATTTCATCACAAACATCAACATTGACACGTGAACAAGGTCAAGATGGTATCACATCGTCTCTGGTTGATGAGCTCGGTGAGAAGCTAACATTGAACGTTGATGAGGATGAACGATCAAATCCTGGTGAAAATGAGAATGGTGACGATGGCAGCAGTACAACTGAAGATCGTGAATCAACCGAACAAATGCTTGCCGCTTACATAAATGAAGTACGAAATTTTAATGTGCCAGCTACAACTGTCGATAAGGAAACAAATACGGAATGTGCATTTCCACCAGAAAAATCACGAAAATCCTTACTCGGCAATTCATCACCAAAAGAACTTGATTCGATTGATGAACGATGTGTTAAGCGTTCGCAAACATTTTCACCGAGTGCTGTTGTCAGTAAATCACGTTACGTCTGCCGATTGAATCGTAGCGATTCAGATTCAGCGATGCATTTTGCCACTGGCGCACATGGCCTGAACTATAATCAACTTTCGGTTCAAAATCCTTTCCATCGAGGTGCAGTCGAACGACGATCACTTCGTTTCCATAACAAAATCCCCAAAAGTGTTTCAACCAGTAAGTTATCCACTCGCATTAATCAAACTCACAACTTATTTGATAGGGAATTGTCTAACTAATTATTGGTTTTTGTTTTAGAAATGTTGCCCATACCTCGAACTAGTCTGGACTTGGAGTTAGATTTGCAAGCACAACACACAAAATTGGAAACATTAAACGATGAAATTGAAAAGTTAAAGAATTTAAAGCTCAAATTGGAGCAAGCCGTTGATTCAAAAGATGGTAAAATTGCCGCATGGGCTGTTGAGAATGAAGACTTCCAACGACTTGTTGAAAATATCGAAACGAATAATTCACCGGAAGATCGAAAATTGAAGAAACTGTTGCATAAAACATCCAAGGAAATTTATAAGCTACGTAAAACACGTTTGCCAAAGGGACAACCAGACATTACATCATTCAAGTGAGTATTCCATTCGAAATTTGCCAAATTTTTCGATTTTTGTGATTTTGAACCAAAAAAGGCCAAACTAAATATCAAATTTCTTCACAATATTTTTCAACACACACACAGAGAAAAAATGGCATTTTTCACACGCAAAGGTCTAGCTGTACCTGATTTGCCATCCGATTTCGTTCTAACCGAAGAGCCGGAAGAATTTTCAATGCCGGCCACACCACCATCGTCGTCATCCAATTCGACACCAAATGAATCAACACCAAATCCAAGTGAAGAGCTCAACAATGCTGATCAAACGAAGCCAAACAATCGCTTTGACTATGTGGTGGATCGCAATTACGGTGTTGAGGTTTGATTTTTATATTCAATGAATCCATTGAAGGAACAAATAAAAATAAAATCAAGTGTCAATCGAATAAGAGCTGTTGGATCAATAGCCGTATTTTGATCGTGTGCAAAAACGAGTTCGCAGTCACAAACACACAGCCGTTGACTAGCGACCCTTGTATAGCAAAAAAAACAGATCGAATGAAGCGCATGGCATATTTATGCATGTAGTCATTATCCAAATCACAAATGGGAACCAATTGAAAAGTTTTTTTTTTGTTGTTGTTTTGCATTAATCCAAGAAATATTGAAGGAAAACCGTGCAATATCCCAAATAATTGAATAGAATTTAAAAAACAAAGGAATCAAATTGCTTTCTTTTAGAGTAAAACAAAAATCAATAATGCCGCATGAAAAAAAAACAAAAAAACACATTCATATTCACATTCATCGGACAATAAAACAAAAAGAATGCTACCATAAAAAGAATGCATCTTAAAAAGTCCAATATCTGAAAAAACGCCATATTAATAAAAAAAAAAAATGTTCAATCGATCCGAAATGTTTTTTTTTTGTTTTCGATTTTTTTTTTTAATTTTTAATAATTTATCTTCTTTATAAGAAAACCAAATATACTCAATTAAAAAAAAAAGGAAAATGAGAAAAATGTTAAAATAATTTGTAAGGTTTTGAGCTAGGACATAGAATGACATAGAGTTGAAATTGTTGTTTTTTTCTGTCTTGCTCAAGTAGTAATTTAGTTTTGAATAGCCTGATTGAAGTAGCCATTAACTTGCAACAATGTTGGAAGACTTGTAACTTATGCTCGAACAATGTTTGAAAAAAAAAATCCATATCGGACTAATAATTGCTAAACGATGTAAACAAAGTGCCTTTTTTCGTTATCAAATGCCCCTCTTCAATCATTGGGACACTCTTTTTTTTATACTTTTTAATGATTCTGATACAAAAACGAAAAAAAAACAAAAACAAAAAATATGATCAAAAAAGCGAAACATTTATTGAAATGTTGTGTAAATACTATTTTCTCCAAATTATGAATAATGAAATTAATTTAAATTAACACAAGAACAAGCACAAAATTCTAATATATTTTTGCCTTAGCTATTCATAATTATACGTAAAATTAAACAACAACAATACAAAAAAAACAAATCTATTTTTTATTATAGGATTGTATAGAGGAATGTTTTGAGCACGCATTGTAAACATTTGAATACGAAATTCTTTGTTGGATAGGTCAATAAACAACTGGAATTCAAATAAAATGTAATTACTGATGTGTCAGTGATTAAAGTGAAAACAAAAAATTATTTTCTCTTTTTCTAAAGGCGTTTTATTTTCTCTATTTCAGTACAAAAAACATTACAACAGCGATATCACTGGGGATTTTAGAGTAATGATTTTATTGATATTGAAAATATAATTATTAATTTTCATTTTAAACGCGTATATACGAATTCTTTATATAAAGAATTTAGTGAAAGCCATCTTTTACCATGGCCACGATTGCAGTCGTGTACGATCTTCCTGAGCTTTCTGCTTATTTATTTATTTGTTACGAAGCCTACATTTATGCTTAATGATCTCTGAACAAAGTACCTCATCTATCAACCGAATCGTGGGGACTTGAAGCACGTCGACTCTCTGAAAAATAAATTCAAAGTAATTATGTTAAGTCATTAATTTCATAGCAAAACCACAAACACCCAGAAATAAAAGTGTCTTATTTCTGTACAGTAGAGAGAATTTAAGGTCAAACTTACCGTTCAACCTCGAATTGATATGTGTTCACTTTGTCCATTTCTAGCGATGGCAACATGAGGTGCAGCTGTACATAGTTTTTACACCTTTTGCCTGTCGGAAGTTGAGCCTGCTCCAAATTCAATTCCTTGAAATCTATCGAATAAATATTAGAATTTCCGTTAATGCTTGTTGAAATCGAAACACACATTTAATTTTATTGTTTTTGAATATAAATCATCAGCTGGCCGTTCTTATTTATAATCTTTAGAATTCATTTTATAAGAACAATCATCATTTGAAGCATTGAGTGGATTTGTGTTTTTCAATATTATTCTTTGTAAACTTTGAAAACATCGAAAACACAAATCGACTCAAATTATCATATTTTCTTTTATACAATTGACTTACTTGTTTGCCAATACATTTTCCAGCAAGTTCCGTAGATTGTTCATCTGTTCAACGTGTTACCATCATGATTGAGGTTATGATGTCGGCGACCAAATTGAATTCAATCTCTTTACGAAAAAAAAGAAACATTTGTATTTATGTATATGATACGAGTTGATGCATCACTATGAATGCAATTTTTATCAGGATTTTTTCAGGCCCATTTTAAATGCGGGCAAAATAATCGATTTTTCGTAGAAATATTGAGAACGGTGTTTAAAACACAACATGCTTGTTCCGTAGCTCAGGCAAAAAGAAAGTGTGAGCTGTCATGTGGTTGTCTTGAAGGTTTGTCTCTAGTGCAGTTCAATGTTTTGTTCATGGCGTGAAGTTAGCTACAAACGTATTTCATAAACTCTCAAATATTTTAAACATTCAAACAAGATAAATCTAGTAGAGTTTTGTTGGAAAAGTATAACAGTTTATGTGATGGAGGCTGACTTCAAAAATCTCTGGTAATAAAACATTTGAAAATGCAATTAATTGTTTTTTCTCGAAAAGTCAACAATTGAAGTTGCGTTCCGACAGCACACAAATACGTCGGCTATTGGTAACCAAACAATGAATTATTGTAATTGAAATATATTTTTTTTAATGGCTCAAATGGATATGTTTGAGGTGAAACTGTAAAAATAATTAAATTAATTCATATTTTTTTCATAAAAATGGTTTAATTCATTGAGACGGAGATACTAATCATCCAATTTACACAAATAACTTAATTGGAATGGAAATTCTGAACAGAAAACATATATTTGCTGTATTTTTGTTATATTAGCGCATCAAATGCGTGCCATTAAATATGATTATTTGTTTCTTTTTTATAATCGAATGCTTTTGATGAAATGCAGTTTTAATCAAATGAAGAGGTGGTTTGATACTGTTTACCATGAAGTTATTGATGACATTGCACACCGGAGTATACTACTCGGCTTTATAATAAAGCCAGTAAATTTCAGGACACAGTTCACAGTGTTTGTTCATCGCCATCACAAACCAAATTGTGTCAATAAAATGATTCCAAAATGGATATTGTACGTTTTAAAGTATTATTCTTTATGGGGTTTTCATTATATACCTCAAACACGAGTTGGAAAATTGACTACTTTCGTGATTTATATATGTCATTTAAGTTTGTGCATTTACTATTCGATATACTCTATTAAATCATACGGTCTACTGCGCAGTGTGTTGGAGCTCTTGGATGGAATAAATATTTTCGTTTACAACCTAACAAGCATTGTAACATACTGGCTAATCGTATGGGATTCAATTGCAACAATAAAAACTGAGCGAGCATTTTGGCAAATTATTTTCCAAATAAATGTAAAATATCATACGCAAAACTATATTATCAATTGGAAATATTTATTGGGATTAATTGTGTTGTCAATTGGAAATGGATCATGCTACATATTAAGCATAATTTGTGATAATTCAAGCAGCGTTACGGACAAAATAATCTCCTATTTTGCACAGCTCATTTTTGATCATCGAATATTTTTTTATTTTCTTCATGTGGATGCAATCGCTTATCAATTGCGATGTGTTAATGCTGAATTCAAGAAAATACATGTAAAAAAAATCAACATCAGTAAAAAGCAGCTGAAGTGGTTTCGTGACTACTACCATCTCATTGTTCAATTGGTCGATCAACTCAATACAATCTTCGGATGGTCTCAATTGGCGCTAGTTATGTTGTGTTTTGAATCTTCCATCACCCTTTTGAATAGTTTATATCGGCAATTTCATGGAAAATTGGATAAATTCGATCAAAGTTAGTCATAAAATTATGTATATTTTATTATTTTATCAATTCATATCCTTAATTTCGTCATTGAATATTATGTATACCAGGTCTTATGAAATACTCCGCTGTAGCTGTTACATATCGTATTATATTTTATCTATTTTATCTTAATAAACACGCAAATGATTGTTATGTTTTGGTAATTTGAAAGTTTCAAAATTAAAAACCACAAGAAAAAAATCAATAAAATTGTACCGTTTTTCATGTCAGGTCGAATCAATCCGCTTTCAACTGTTCAATACTCGTGTGAAAGGGACCTTAAGTCGACAGGTAATGCAATAGCATTCGTTCTAATGAAGATTTTATGTTGTTGTTTTTTTTTTACTCATTCTCCAGATAGAAACGTTGGTTTATCAATTTAACATGTGTGATATTGGATTCCATCTTAAGGGTATTCTTTCCATTGACACAGTGACTTTTTTGAATGTGCGTTATATTGAAATCTTCGAAATTTCTTCTGATACTGCAGTATCAGTAAACATGTTCAATTTGATCAATATATTATTTTAAATTACAGCTCATGGGAAAGGTAATCATCTACGTGGCGCTCTTCATACAATTTACACAAATGTATTAATATTTTGCATTTTATAAAATTACATCACACAAGTGAATGCTCATTTTACAAATAATTATTGAGTATGCGTCCTGTTGAAGACCCTGATAACATCATAATTTATAGAAGTGAATCGTTTTTTTTTTTTTAATTTCTCATGTCATTTTATCGTTCATGAAGTATATGAAATAGTTACGTTTAAACGAATTAAATCGAAATTGGTTATTCTCATAATAGAGAATCTTTATCGAATAACGGAAAATAACCATCAAAATGTCAAGGATTTCGAATCAAAAATTGATTTTTTTTTTCTCAGTGTTTCTCAAATAGAATGGCATACGCTTTGAAATACTGCAATCTATATGGTTTTCATTACATTCTTCATGTGAAAAAAAAAGTTGGTGAAAAAAAAATGATAAAATTTCTTACCTAACCTATTATATCAAATTTGTTTGTCAGCATGGTATACGCTGTCTACATGTTATATAGTCATTGAATTCCCGGCTTTGATGTGAATTTTTCCATTAAGTTGTTAAATTGCTTTAAATATAGCAGAAGCAGAAAAGAAGAATTTAATTAGTTCTTTTCGACGTCTGCTAATGCTAAAGCAAAATTGAATCTATTGCTGATTTAAGACTTGAACAGGCACACGGTTGATGGCGGATTGACATGCAGCTCAAATATGAAGAATAATTTTTAAACAATTGTTTCGGAGATTGTGTTTTAATGTTAATTAAGGACTTTACGTTATAAAAATAAAATGTTTAAAAGCAATTTTTATAAAATGAAATCCTCAACTAACACGTAACATGCTTTCGCGTAACAGATCAAAATCACAAAGTCGCCATTGCTCCTCGCTTGTTTTTCCCTTGGATCAAAAAATAACAATTATAACAAATCCAAAACGATTTCAATCGTCACTTTTCAATCATTTGTGTGAATGTTTGATTTTTTTTTTTTTTTTTTTTTGAATATGAAAAATTAAAATAAATATTATGGATGCAACAATAGTGAATGTGAAATGAAAAATGATGTGATGACTCTGTGAATATTTTGCGTTGATTTATGCGACAGTTCACCAGCTGGTTGTACAGTAACAAACAGTGAAATCACTCAATTGTATGTGTGTGTGAAATTGGTCCATTTCTGTTGGTGTTTTACTAAGTAATATAAGTTTTGATAGCATCAACTTGATACACTATGATGCAAATCGGCAGGCGAATTCAGTCGTAACACCCAACGCCCGTTTGATTGTAGTGGTGGCCAAATTCACTTTTGTTTGATTCAAAATTACGTGACGTCAAACCGATATTAGAACTGCAAGTGTTCAGTTTTGGTCACATTTAAATACATCAAAAAATGGCACCACCAATTGAAATGAATTCACTGATGGGGATTTTTTTTTGATACAGATGTAGATAAAATGATAATGAAAAAAATACGTTTCCTCAATTTTTGAGTCAAGTGTTTTTTTTTTGTTGCTTTTTTTATTCAATTGAATTATTTGTTTACGTTTTTATGAAAACTTCTGTTTATTCAACACACATTTTTACTCTCTTACAGAAATTCTTACACTTGCTGCACTATTCTTCTTTTTTTTCAGACCATTTTATGATTGCAAGTGTTGATAAAGCCAAAAAAAATCAATGATATAATTTTTTGCAGAATTTTAATTCAGCTGGCTGAATTGATATGATGATCCACAAATTGATTGGAAAGGTAACATTCTGTCAGCAGTAAATATATCAAAAATAACGCATTAAGTTCGTTTGTTCAATAAACTCATTCTGCTTACTTCACAGTTGAATATGAATATAATATAACAAGATAACAGTGTCAAAAACACTGTTCTGTGCGCACACGTGTACAGTGCATTAACTTTAGAACATTTTTCTATGTTATCAATCAACCTGAATTGAGTAAATTCTTATCGATTTTACACAAATTTACTCAGTTAATTTATTACAAATTCAGGAAAAAAAAATCGAATAATCAACTATAATGCATGTCAATACATTGAAATTTACCACGATTTACTTTGAATTAACTCGAAACAATAGACGTTCAGAGAGTGAAAGAAGTTTTTTTTTATTGGAATTGTGCTTCTAATTTCATCGAACGTCTTTTGAACTCAAATTTTTATAGCAGAAATTTTACCTTCAGTCTTTAAAAAATGCGCACATTACGCACGATTATACATATCAGCGAATATCTAGCGATCATTATCAGAGGTTATTTACCTGTTCTTTTTGCTTTCAGTAATGTAATGCGTTCGTGGTGTGCCATGATTGGCTTTCATGGTATTCAAATAAATAAATACTTTCGATTATTGATGCATACTATTAGTATTGAACGGAGCCAATTTGTGTGCAGATCGTCAACCACTGCATCGAATCGTAGTAAATTTCCCTGTTTTGTAAAGTTTTGCATTTGTTAAAAACAAAATGAAGTTAATGGTGTTGATTTTAATTTGTATGCAATTTTACTTCATAAATTGTTATATCATTGATCCTGGTCCACAGGTTAAACCAACTCAAGGTATCAATTTCAATTCAATTATCAACTTACATTACATAAATATTTCCATTTAAACGGTAACAAAATTTAAATTAATTTTTTTTTATTTTTTAAATGTGCAAGGTGAAATCTGGCCAAAACCTTTTCAGCAAAAATCCACAAATTATTTTTCACTCGTTAGACCAAATGTGCTGAAGTTTAGGGTATTCAGTTTTAAATCCTTTTATAAATTAGAATTTTGTTCAAACATTATTGTTGAAATTTTTGATTTCATCGAAATAGACACAAAGTGAAAGTTGTAACATTTTGAATGAAGCGATAATTCGATACAAACACATAATTGAACGAATGTTGAGACATGATGGACATGAGATACAAGAAGCAAATACGTCCCATATTGTTGATTTCCTACCATATAATTCTTTATTTGCTGGATACATTGACGTAATTACAATAAATTTGAACAATGCCTGCGAGGAGCAGCCACATCCCAATATGGTGGAAGAATGTAAATTGAAGAATGATCTATAGAATATATTATGAACAAAAAACCGTTTAACATTTACTAAATATTTCAATATTTAAAAAAAAAACTCTGTTTTTCAGATAAATTAAGCGTTCGGAACTCTACAGCTTACCTCGAATCAGAATCGATTTGGGGTATTTTGCGAGGCTTAGAATCATTTTCGCAACTGCTGGTTGTATCACCCGATCGCACTACGGTAAGTTCAATTTCGAAGAAAATTTCAAAGAAAAACTTCATTTCAATAAGACAAATCCATTTGACTCTTTTTATTGAATTGGATATTTTCAATATGGTTTTGAAAGCAATCGATAGCATTCCAGATAACATTTCATCATTATTATTTAATAATTGAGAAAATACAAGTGAATTTATTTAAAGTGGATTTCATTGACCTATGGTTTTCTATCTATTCTTCGCAAGTGTTTGAATCAATGGTGTGTTTTTTTTTTTCTTATACAGCTTCGAGTGAATGAAACTGCAATCCATGACAAACCAAGGTATTCATATCGTGGATTGTTAATAGACACATCGAGACATTTCATCAATATAGATACGTTGAAGAAGATTCTGGATGGGATGGCGTACAACAAGTTGAATGTGTTCCATTGGCACATAGTTGACGATCACAGGTCGATATACCCAGTTTAATTTTTTAAAAAAATATATAAACAAATTTGACTTTTGCAATTTATTTACATAGTTTTCCATACGAAAGTATAACATTTCCTGAGCTGAGCAAACGAGGATCGTATACGCCTGACAGGGTTTACTCTCAGAGTCAAATCAAAGAAATCATTGAATATGCGCGACTAAGAGGTATACGAACATTGGCTGAATTTGATACACCTGGCCATACACGTTCCTGGGGCATATCACATCCGGAAATTTTAACAGCATGCGAAAAAAGTTATTCGGGCAAACTTGGACCAATCGATCCAACAAAACCAGAATCGTACGATTTTATGCAAAAACTATTAACTGAAGTAGTCAATGTATTTCCTGACGAGTATGTACATTTGGGCGGTGATGAAGGTAAACAAAATATTCTATTGAATGTACCCTTAAGGCTTTACTTGCAACTCCAGCGATTGGAATCGCTAGAAATTGATCTATGAAAAATACATGGTATTAACACGTGGAATCGCAGCGCGATTGAAATCGTTGGAGTTGCGAGAAAGGCCTCTAAAGAAATCGATGACAAGTTTCTTATTTTGCTTTCAAATAGTCGGTTTTGAGTGCTGGAAAACCAGTTCCAGAATTAGCAATTTCATGAAGAGTCACAATATGACTAAATACGAGCAAGTTGAAGAGATCTACATCCAACGCATTGTGGACATGGTAAAAAATCTGTCTCGCAAATCTATTGTTTGGCAAGAGGCATTTGAGAATGGTGTGAAATTAGCGCCAGACACTGTCGTTCATGTTTGGACCCGTAACAGGTATGATCGATCCATCTAATCATTTTTTAATCGAACGAAACAAAAAAATTAAACGTTCCATTTGTTTTCTTGGATGCTTAAAAAGGTCAAGGCTTCTAAGTGACATCACCAAAAAGGGTTATCGAGCAATTTTATCGACATGCTGGTACTTGAGTGATTTATCATCGGGCGGTGATTGGCAAAAATATTACACATGTGAACCAAGTAGTTTTCCAGGTGACAAAAAACAAAAGTCTCTGTTGATTGGTGGCGAAGCATGCATGTGGTCCGAATATGTTAATGATTTGAATATTTTGCAACGGATTTTTCCACGAGTTAGTGCTGCTGCTGAAAAACTGTGGAGTCAAGAAAATGTGAAAAATATACTTGACGCAAAACGTCGATTAGAAGAGCACGCATGCCGAATGAATGCACGTGATATCCCAGCACAGCCACCAAATGGGCCTGGATTTTGTGCGTAAAATATACAAATCCAAGAGTTGACAATCCAAGAGTTTAGACAAAATAAATTAACGATCAGAATCAAGCAATAGCTTGTGAAATGAATTTTTGGTCGGGGTATTTTAATTGACCTTAGTTTATTAAATATTATAAAATAAAGAAAACAGCTCACAGGATTTCTTTAGTAATTTGGCTTTAAGTGGAATTTCTGTTATGCGAAAGTCCTAGGTGAACGTGAAATGTGCGATTTCAAAGGTTTCAAACATCACGAAATCATTTCTAAATTAAATGAAATAAACGTAAGTTAACGAATTCAAATGATATGATAGCACGCCATCTACGAATGAGAATAGGAAACAGATCACTTTGAAAACAGATCGATCAGATGGCTTTTTAAAGTTTAATTGTGTATTTCTGCGTTAGTATATGCATTACTGAAAATAGCAAAATATGTGCAATATTTCATACGGTTGTGAAATCGAAAACTGATGACTCAAAGATGACAAGTGTTGTAAACACACTCTTATTGAGACAGTCCTAGAGAGTGAACGTATATTTAAAGCTTGAGGTGTTTGAGAGTAAATTGCGTTGTGTTTCAATTCACTTCGGAATAATTTTTGTTTTTATATCAATTGTTTTACATCAATTTAAAAAACGAGCAGTTTGATTTCAAAATAATTGTAATGAATTGACTTGTAATGAATGACTTGTTCTGATGATAATTATTTTCCCAATATGTTTTTTTTTGTAGTTATCGCCAAACAATCACTAATAGCAATCATCTTACTTTGTTCAACAAACCATTCGCTGACGCTGAAATGGGAATTAGAGGTTTTAAGACATTTTTGGTGAAAGCAAATCTTACCTTTCGTGTGGATATCGGCGAAGATGTCAAGAAGTGGAAGAGGTGAGAAGTACCCAATCCAATAACTTTATTTTATTTCAAACGCTTAATTTTCTTAAACAGAGAGAATGCCGGTGAATCACCAATAATAGTCATCGACTTTTTAAATTTAACGTATTGCATAGCACTCGATAAATCCGATTCAATTTGCGGTGGACGTCATCAAAATGTTTTGCAGAGATGGGAAAACATTTTAAAAGCCTTCAAAAATACGGGATGTTCATTGGTATTTTTTTCGGATTTAAATACATCAGCTAGTAAAGTCGAGGAATGGTTGAGTCGACGCAATGTCGATTTTAATGTTTATACCAATTTTTATAATTCGTTTGGTTGTGGTAAATCAATTAAAAATATTCTCAGTGAAAATGGTAATGTAAAAGCACCAAACGCAACATTTTATGACATGGCAATGATAGCACAAGAGTATGGTGAATTCCATTACTCAGTGCAATATGATAATGATTTGGAGATTGCACACTATGCTAAATGCAACAATGCCCTTGCTGTCGTATCAAATGATACCGATTTTTTAATATTTGATGGATCATGGAAATTTTGGTCGTCTGAAAATATTGAATTGAGCCCGTTAACAGCAATTGAATGGAATCGAAATGGTTTACTTTGTAACCTTGGCTTAAACAGACATCAAATGCCTTTATTTGCAACTCTAATGGGCAGTGATGTGACAAAAGGTCATCTAGATAAGCTTCGTACTTGCTTAGGCTTCAGTCATTCATTTAAAGAGGTTGCGAGTTATGTCCGCAAGAGAACTAGTGATGATCCCTCGTCTGATATTATGCACAATTTCCAAAACATTAATGATGATATAAGGCAATTGATATTGAAAAGTATTGATTCCTATAATATTGACTTTTCACATGCTGAAATCGATGATCCTCTTGAAAAGAAACTTCTTGAAACGCAAAATAAAGTCTATCGATTTTACATGGCATTAACTAGTTCAATTCAAGGAATCCCCTTACCATTCTATGATATGAGAGGTTGCCAACCAAAAATTAACCTTTCAATGTTAATCATTGCATGGACCAAACGCAAAGTGGGCATTTTAATGCAACACAAAGATAAATCTTACACATTCACTTTTATGGCGAAGAAAAATGTCAATGAACCATTTATGGAACATAAAACGCAACCACTTTATCCTGAATGTAAGCAAATATGTATTGTGAAGTCTCTTCAAATAGCTCAAGTTGAGAAAAAATAAACACTGATATAATTCATTGCAGTTTCGGTGCCTCCATTGGAGGAGTTATACCTGGGAAGTGGAACGGTTGATAAGGTCGAAATCAATGAATCTAGATGGACAATTTTCCAATGGATTATGTATATGTCCAGCGATAGAATGTCTCTGATCAAACAGCTACCTAAGGAATTTCGACTAACTTGCACCATTCTCTACGCTTTAGTCAAGGTGTGAATGATCGTGTCTCGTTTGTAATATTAATTTCATTCGAAAATCAGTTATTTTATCAACAATTTTTTCGCTGTTAAATAGGTCAATTTAATAAGCATGAAAGAAGCGGATGGCATTCTTTATACCGAACGTATGGCTAATACAAAAAAAGACGATTTGAGCTATCCAAAAATCCCCAATGCTCAATGGGTTCGTGCGGCTCATATGTACAATATCTCATTTGCACATGTTCGTGAAAACTTTGCAATTGCCGGTCTTTTGTCAGAAATTAAGGTATCAAATGTTACCCAGAGTGACGAACACAATCCATTGATCTTTTTGTTGTTTATCATTTTATATTTCAGGATGTAATACAATTTGATGGTGTTTATTATCAGAAAATAATGGAACAATGGACCAACAATAATGATGCAAAAGAAATGATGAATGCAATTAAAATGTATCGTATCTATGCTAATATGAGACAAAACTAAACAAAATCTTATGCTCCTGAAAACCTCCCAATAGCTGAATCTCAAGGGTTCAACTGATCAATATTTTATTTTCTGTTATCGTATTGGGCTTACGGAGATTCTGCTATTCAGGGGTTTAAATGATTGTAAAATTGGTTCAAGATCCATATTCATTCTAGCATTTGGAATGAAGCTCTTTTATTTGAATATTTTGATCATTGATTTTATAATATTTACTAATATTATCAAAAACTACACACCGATTGGTGTAAAATGGAAATAATAACCTTATTGGCCTATGTGAAAAATGCCAACATAGTTCAATGCTACTTAATTTGATCGAGAAGATATTTAGCCTTTCGGCTAAAATGTATCTCGAGTTATAGCACTATATTACAATACTTTGCTTATAAAATTACACGAAAACTAACAAATGTTATTAAATTAGCATATTAACATCGTCCGCTAGATTTTTCGTCTAAAAATATGTCTTCACAGTGCGATGACAAGGCTCACTTTAAAGGGTTTTTTTTTCTGGCAGAGAATGTTGGAGAGAGACGGATAGATACAGATGTATATTTCCATCTCTTTTTGTTCTGTGTTCACATCTACAAAAAACCCTACAAAGTGAGCCTTGTCATCGCAGTGTGTATGTCTTTATGTATGAATGATTTATCTATTAAGGTTTTCTGACATCATGGAATTCGGTAGAAATGTTGGCGGAAGTGGTGAAAAGTTCAATCAATGTATGTAATTTGGTCAAGACAAAGTATAGAAGTTCTAACGCAAAACAACAATTGTTCAGTTTTTGAGTTTATTTTAAAAATCCAGCAATTTTTGAATTTTTACAAAGCTTCTGTACTCTTACTAGATCAAAGTAAATTCATTGACGTTTAATGTTGAATATGACACTGGCTAGAACTAGTCTTATAAAAACACCGTAAGTATATTAAACAGATTTAACAGAATCCAAAAGCCTAGCGTCAGAAGGTTTGCTAGCACTTCTTTCAATCGCAAAAACAAGTCAACGACGGTGCACTACAATCATCGCCTTCATATTAAGGATTCTCTCTTCGGTATTTTGTGGCTTATTCTTCCGAGTTATTTATTTAGTCCAAATGGAAGTATTCAATTCTCCCAAGTCTAAGGGCATATAACAGATTTTATGTGTGTAAGTTTTTGTTTTGTTTTTCAAGAATTTTTTTCGATTGGTGTTTCGTGTTTTACTATAATCAGTTGATAGATAATTGAAATCCAATTTCAATTTCTCCACAACAATTTTTACAGTCGGTAGGAAACACAATACAATCGGTTTTATTTCGTCTTTGTTTATATAAGTTCAAAGATAATATAAAATCGTACGATAGTCGTTTTGTGTTTCTTATGATTATCCTTCTTTAACTGTTTTGATGGAGTGGATTTCAATTAAAGATCACCATTATTACCCTCTAGTCTGATTTCCACACATTGTTTTCTGATCACATTTTGTCATTGTGGCAAATGACAATCAAGTCGAATAATTATAGGCGAATTAAAATTAGTATTCAAAATTACACAAAGTAGCTTCAATTAAATGAGCCTATTTAAAAAAATCCTGAATCTCTTCCTGCATTTGAACATCATCAGTCACATCATTATTATACACTCTCACTGCGCTTAATTCAATATTGGTAGAATCGCTCCCTCTTAACACCGCTGTGTATATTCACCACTTTATTTTTCTCTGTGCCCAAAAGGAAACAATTTTTTAACATATTTTTCGACAGAATTTCTGTCAATTTTATTTCCACCATTTTCTGTCTATGTTCAATTAAACATTCAATAGTGAGATGAAATTCTCAAATTAACACATTGTAATAAGTTTACAGACGACTTCTGATGATAAGTTATTGATAATTTTGTCTACAATTGCTTCGCCTTTGCTATCAACACCTTCACGGCACTTCTCCTTAAGTCCTTTTGTTGGAATGACTGAGCATGATTTGTAGAGTGCGTTGATAATTCGAGCCTAGAAATACAGATTGCGATTGATTTATCATGAACCATCTACAAACATTGCATAATGATAATTTGCGTGGAAATATCATTTAAATTACCTTTGTTGCTTCCTTTGGAACTTTGTCAAGAACTTGGGTCACTGCTTGTTTACATAGACCACATTGGAGGGCACCAGCTACAGTAGATTCATCGACTGCGTATTCTGGACCTTCAAATTCGCTCTCTGCCAACAACTCTTCGATTTCTTGCATCAACATGACTGACTCTTCTGAGTTGTCTTCGAATGGGTATGCTTGAGCTCCTGTAATAATCAAAAGCAGTAATTTGAAGATTAAAATTCAAAATAAATATCTATTCACTGTGAATATGACAAAAGCAATCCAAAAATTGTGATCATAAAAGCTTACCCAAAACGAGGAAAGCAGCGAGCACTACAAGAATCAGCTTCATTTTTGTTTGAGTTTTGTTTTCTGTGACTTTTCAGGAACGAATTGATTGAATCACTGGAGTCAAGCGCCTTAAATACCAACTTTCTAATGCTCATGATTTTGACATTTTTGGCTATAAACTCAAATGTCTTTCAATTGACCTAGATTGATTTGAGCATAATATTTTATCAATTGATTTCCTTCAAGTTGCACGTGCCCACTTTTTTTTTGCTAAATAAGAATGACACCGTAGTAACACTATTATTTTGCAAGAAGAATTTACCTTAAAATTTTCGGTAAAACCAGTGAACTTATCAGCATATCAAATACAATATGAAGGACTGTCGATTAAATTGACACAGGCAATCAATTGTTTTATTTTTTTCAAACAAGTTGATTTTACTGAGCACTCTTGAGATAAAAATCATTTTGATTTGTGATACGATAACAACAATGTTATTTATAAGCACGTAGATAATTGAGACTTCGAACCGAGCATTTTTTCTTTTTGTTATTCAATTTTAGCCTAATTTTTCGTGAAACTATTTTTGTGTTTTGCTATAGTACAATTAAGTTTGAGGTTCAAATAAAATGGTCCAAAAAAATGCCGCTCAAAATCAATTTCATTCATTTTTCTTCCATTTGCTTCTGTTTTTATACAAATCCGTTGAGTAAGATTTAAAATTTAAATAATTCTGTATTTTTGACCATCAGAAATACGGCGAATCTGTTCACAGAATGCTGAAATGCAAAAAAGTATTGTGAAACTGAAACATGAGTACGATCCATTTCAGGACCAAGATATTTTATTCATTTTTTCATAGAAAATAGAAAGTACATCCAAAATATATTTTCAGTTCTATATGCATATAGCTGCAGACAGGCCTGGAAGTGACTTATAGACACATTGCAAGTTACCAAGTCAATTTAGCCCTAGTGTTCGGAACCAAGGGCTTGGGTTTTCTATAGATGGGCAGGGGTGGTGAATTTGTGGTTGGATTGAAAATAAAAACAAAAAAAATCGAAAAAATCGATGAAAATCATGATTTTTCTCGAAAAAGTGTCGTAGAAGCCCTTCTTTTTTATTTCAGGAAAAAAAATTCCATGAAATTCTGAGCCGGAAAACAAATTTCAAAACATTCAAATTTACGTATCTTGGTAAAAATTGCAAAATATCTTGAGTGGAGCGCCCAACTTTTTTTTGCTTCACTTACCAACGGCCACAGTGACCTTGTCAATATCACCGCCTCCACTGAAATGTTTTCATTTTTTGCTTTGACGTATCAACTAGATGATGTCAATATCTTTTCAATAAGCTATCGACCATTTATTTATGTTGAAGGATGCGACCAGGACACTCATTTGAGTGATGACCAATTTAACATAGAAAATATTGATTCACAAGGGGCCAACGGCTGTTACCTCACTAAAGAGGTTCCATATGGAAAAGTGCCCATAGACTTTTTTACTCCTTCTGACCTGAGGAATATGTGGTAGAAATATTGACATCGAATTTTGAAACACCCTGTGGCGCTAAGAACTAGACAATGACGATTTGGTGATGTTTTTAACCAGTGATCGATTGGCGTGATTATTTACTACCAAAAAGCTGCTTCAACACCACATTAAATATCATAAAAACAACTGTTCTTTTTTCAACATTTCAATTCGAAGCATTTATTATACATTTCGGAATATATTCCATTAATATAACTGTAAATAATTAATTAGTTTAGTTACAATATTTTGAGACTTTTTTCGAAATAGAAAAAGAATGGAAATTGATCGCTTGTAAAACATTTCATTGCGATTTTCCATATCTGAATCAAATTAAAATCACACACAATTTAATAAAAGGTTTTTTTTTTCAAATTCAATCAAGAAGTCAAATTCAATTTTAAATTCAATCATCTATTGAACATACTTTTCGTGATTTACGGTAAAATTTTAACAGAATTCCAGAAGATTGCAGATAGTATTTGCCTCCAGATTGTCAGCGATTTGTTCTGCAATTTTGTCACCTTTTCTCTCAACTGCTTCACGGCATTTTCTGCGAAGTCTTTTCTCAGGAATTATGGTGCAAGCTCTATCAAGTGCATTTTTAATTTCCTCCTAAGATGTAGTAATTGATATGGAACTATTTAAGTTGAATTCAACCAACCCATCATGCAATAGAAAATATACCTTGGACGAGTCTCTGCTAACTTCTCGCTTAATGACTCGCATTGCTTCCTGGCATAGCTTGCAATAAAGTTTATCTAATAAACCATAGTTAACATCGAGTGGAGTTTCTGGTTCAGCTTCTTCCTTGCTTGAAAGTGATGCATTAGCTCCTGAAATTGGTAAGATGTATTTATTCATTTATTCAATTCAATATTTCAATATAGTATGTCTAGTCTAGTCGTTTGATTTGAGACAATATGCGTCCGAAGCTAAGAAGTCAATTGCCAAACGTTTGTCAGTACAACAATCCACTTTCACAAAGGAAATAAAATATACAATTTCAACTTACCAAAGACGAGGAACACACCGAGGAATAAAATTGTTAGCTTCATGTTTTGCGCCTTGTCTTTTTGTGACTTTCTTGTTTTGAATTGTGCAAACAATAGAAATAAAACGGTTTAAATAACATTTTTTATTGCTAATCTTATATTACACATTACGCAGTAAAATCGGAAGACTGAACAATTGAGATAATGTCGAAAATGAAAAATTATAGCTGTTTTGTCCGAATTCCACTTTTCCCTTTAAATTCCCCTCATTTTGATTGCTATTGATGAGAAAATACTTAAGTGTTAATTAATACTCCAAACTGATAAACATCAGTTAATCTCGGGGCTTTTTTTGCCTGTTTTGTTTATTTTTAATGATCACATGATCATTGAAATAATTTTACGCCAGAAAAAGAATGCAATTAGAGAAATTGTTGAATTTTTTCTCATATTTTTTACCATTTTTTTTTTCAGAAGGGACTTTCCCTATAAGACCAAATGAACCTTGAAGCTAAGAACCTGTTTTGTGTTTCAATTTCGTTTTTTTCGTTTTTTTAAGTGAACATCTAATTTGACAACATGATGTTATCCGTTTCAGCAGGCAAATGCCCGAGGCTCAGTCACAAGCATCCAAACAAATATGAAAATCTTCGATATAGCGATACTGCAACAATAAAATGTGCGGTTCGATTAAAGCTCTCTTTTGAAACATTACGCTTTGTCGCCAGTTGAAATGCATCAGACACACTTTTTGTTGCACTTTCTGTTCTGTTCATGAAAAAAAAAATGTATACTTCGAAATTTCTTACTTCTTGTGTCATGGGGATAGACACAGTCCTAATCTATGCTAGTTTGGCTTATATTTTCGATAATGTAATTTATATGTCTCTAATATTGCTATTTTGGTCGTTGTTGTCTTGCAATATACACACAACGCCTCCATAAGAAATACACACAAAGCATACTGTGTGTGCTGTTTGTCCGCGTGCGCCTCCTTCTGAATGAGGCGCACGCGCACATCTCGAGAATGCAACACACAGAAGCGAAGGTTTCAGTGCATACTTCGTTGTTTATGGCGATGTTAATATCGCTAATTTGGCTAATTTTGCTATTTTTCTCTAGTTTTCAGTCATAAATACTATTTTTCTACCGATGTCTATCCCCATGTCTTGTGTACTACTTAAAAACCCCTACAGGTGCTCATCAAGGCGCTCGATAAACGATCATTTAAATAATAAAGGGCGAAAACTCACCAAAAACAGCAATAGAGTTTATACTTTCTAAGTTCTAGTGAATTTTTCGATTATTCATTTAAATGTAGTAGATTTTAGAACCATTTCCGTAATGTGTTTTTGATGCATTTAGTAAAATAAATACAATTTTTTATATTTCATTTAGTTTATCATTTATTAAATTCAATGAATAAAACATATTTTGTTAATAATAATTCCAGTTTTCCGAACTATAACGGAAAAACCTGAGGTTTGACATTTCCAGAACTTAACAGAATGCAATAATCATGCAAATATATTTCGATGTCAGATTTCCAGCGATTTCTTCCGCAATTTTATCACCTCTTTTTTCGATGGATTCTCTGCACTTTCTTCGGAGCTTCTTCTTTGGAATTATGGTACAAGCTTTATCAAGAGCCTTTTTAATTTCATTCTAAAGAAAATAATATTTGGATATTAATTCTTAACCACCAATGAAAATTTAAAAAAAAAACAGCAACCCTTGAAATTGGAAATTACCTTTGATGAGTCTTTGTTCACTTCTTTTGCAACAAGCTTCATTGCCTCTTTACATAAAGTACATTGAATTTTACCTAGTATACCGAACACATTTTCGGGTGATTCGTCGTTCTGTCCTTCAACATCGATATTTGCCAATTCAATTTCTCCAAGCTCATTCTCCGCATTGTTTATTTCCAATTCTGGTACAACATCGATTGCATCTTCTAAGCTACTCGAAAATCGTGAAGCATCAGCTCCTGTGGAAATAAATAGCATTTCATGTTCCATAAATTATTCTAATTGTGAAAAAAATATGAGAAAATCAACGTCTGAAATTGTTTTTCAAACGATTTTTATGTCAAGCGTTTTTCGGAACAAAATCTTTATTCAACCGATTGTCAGTGATGATTCAAATAGTTTCAAATGGTTTTCGGTAAATTTTCGTCGTTTTTAGTCGCAAATTTGCCATTTGGCAAACGTGTACCAAACGATTCCCTGATCAATCGATTCATTTTCAAAGGGAACAGTATTTTCAACTAGCTGTACAAATTCAAATGGAATTGTTATACATTTAAACTTACCAAAAACAAGGAATACGCCGAGCACTATAAGTATAAGCTTCATATTTGCTACTTTTTTGACTATCTTCTTTCGAACAATGTAAACTTCTGAATCAAAACGATTTAAATGGTGGCTTTTATTGATAATGAGTTTGAATTAAATAAATCCAAATTCAAGATAAGTTAGACAAAAATAGCAAGGACTTGATCACAATCGAACTGAGCACTCAAATAATTGTTATATAATCTCGGGACTTTTTCTTTTTTTGTCACTTTACAAATCATGATAAGTTTCAATCAAAATTCTGAATATAAAACCACCCGTTACGCATTAAATTACAAAAAGTGGTGTTGAGTTGAAACGTTAACATGAATTTTAAATTACTATTCGTTCTTTTGAGTTTTCTTCTCGCTGTCGTTGCAGGAAGAAAAACCATTCAGACAGGTGAGAAAACAACGGAACTCTCTTAGAACTTTGAGTAATTTTTATCTAAAATGTTACGAGTATTGACTACAATTTTAAGAAAAAATAAGGTTTAGAAAATCTTTTAAAACGTTTCGCCTTTTTTCAACTCGTTTCTAGTGTTGTCAATGAGCATTCTCGTGCAGTTCACAAACATTTTTACATGAACTTTTTCAGAACACGAGCAACTCGTATTCGTGAACAGATAACGTTCGTGAACAAAGTTGGTTCGTTAACTGTTCATTGAAATTGTCCGTGAACATTATTCTGTTCACGAACATCGATACACTTTTATTTATTCGCAATCGCATTAACAAGAAGATTAATATCATACATCCTTTTCAGGCATCAGTTGCGCCTTCAACACTACGCTTCCTGGATTCAGAGATCGCTGGTGCTACAATAAATGTCGAAGCATGCACTATGATGATGGGGAGTGCCATGATGTATTCAAATGTAGATGCTATAAAAATTGAATTAAACTCAGTTCCAACACTTGAGCATAATCAAAGTCTATTTCGATAAACATTTGTAATATTCAAATAAAATATTTAAATGAATTGCATTAATAAGATAGGTCGAAAACTTTTTGTGAAAAATTGAATAGAATAAACAGCTCAAGTATCTGTAAAAATATTTCTTTTATTATTCATAAAACTATCAACCGTTGATGGATATTTTATTTTGTATTGTTTTTGTTTTGTGACCATTTCAAATCATTTAGTGAAATTAATATTGTTGAACAAAGATTAAAATAACAATTTAAGGTGTCGGAATTGAAAACCTGGTATTTTTTTCAAACTTTAGCTAAATATGGATATAGAGTAGCAAAGAAGTATCGGGCAAAACTTCAATTTTTTCGATTTTTAAACACCTCTTTTTCTTTCATTTCAATTTCTTCATTTTCATTCAATCAGTATTTAAAATAATTTATTTCATGGGGCGAAAGCCTAGGCGCTCATTAAAAACAACACGAGAGTATAGAAGTTCTAGTGAATTGCGAGCACCTAAACTCTTTGTTGTGTGATAACGCATTGTATTTGGATGAGCGCCTAAATTAGCGTCCTATATTAAAACACTGATTTTATACGGAGCGCCTAGATGAGCGCCTGTAGGCGCTTTCAAGCGCCTAAAATGCAAATTCGGGAGCCACTTGAAGAAAAGACCGTTAGACTCCCTACTCAGGGTTCCACACACATTCTAAACGCATTTCATTTTCTTTGCATTAATTTGTTTATTAATATCGTAAATAGACTTTGTTAACGAAAGCCGTTATTAAAACGTTTAAAATTTCAAAGTGCATCTTATCTAACATAACGAAATAATCGTGCAAACTTTTTCCGATGACCAATTTTCAACAATTGCGTCTGCAACTTTATCGCCTTTTTCTTCGACGGATTTTCTACACTTTTGTCTGAGGCTCTTCTTTGGAATTATGGTGCATGCTTTGTCGAGTGCTTTTGTGATTTCCCTCTAAAAAAAGAGATTTCAATTGATTGATTGTGAGTTTTTAATGAAATATGAATATAAAAATTTCCTCAAACAACATTCAAATTACCCTTGATGAGTCTTTGTTAACTGCATCCTGAATTTGTTTCATTGCCGTCTTGCACAGCATGCACTGTAGACCACCATAAACGTTCTCAGTTAATTCATCGTTTTGGTGTTCATCGTAATAGGCGAGTTCCATCTCTTCGATTTCATTCTCTACGAATTCAGAGCTTATCTCATTTGATTTCTCTAGACTACTCAAAAATGGTGTTGCATCAGTTCCTACAGAAATAGAAGGCTCAAATATGAAAAAGCACATTTCGAAGAAGTTTTTCGTTTGTAACCACAAAAATGGTTAGGTTATTTTAAAATGTTGTAATGTTGAAAGTTTCAACTTGAAACGCTTACCAAAAACGAGGAACACACCGATCACTACAATTATCAGCTTCATTTTTTTTTGTCTCTTCTTTGACTTTCTTACTGTGATGCGTGTAAATTTATGAGAAATACTGATTCAAAAATCACCTTATACGATGTCTAAAAGCTGTAATCTTTTATAATCTTTGATCATTTTCATACGCAATTTCTATTAGTATTGATTTGACCACTCAAATACAGATTAGTATTTGGGGATTTTTTTTTTGGATTGCAAGATAGACAATAACCCTTTTCTCTCTGGCGGGCCAAAAAAAACCATATTTGCTACATAAAATCCTTAAGACGATTGTCATATTTTATTTCTTTATAAGGGTTCTGCATAGGGTTAAATGTCTAAGCCCTAAGCAAACAATACACAAACAGTATGCTATTTCCGCATTAGATATTTATTCCCATGATTCATTGTTCAAGAGTACATGAGCTAAACAAGACTACTCAAGATAATATTTATAATATATTATATAATAATTACACGATTTGATAGGAATACAGAAAAATATTCGAATTGAATTTAAGTGGGCAGAAGTGTTTCTATAAATAAAATATTGAATAAGTATAAAATGTTTGGAGAAAAAAAAACACAAAACGACCGAGTTGTTTTATTTGCATCTGTCCATATTTTGTTCAAATTCATTGCACAATTTACATTGCTAATACTGATTTCCATCAACATTAAACATTTGGCATATCAAGGCATTGTCCGATTTCAATCGCATCTTTGAAGATTTAAAAAAAAAGAATAATATATCTGTTATCTCTGGGTCAACGTTTGGTGTTCACGTTAGTATTTTAACAGAATTGAAGAATTTCGCAAATTTTCTGTGCTGTTAAGTTTCCGATAATCTCTTCCGCAATTCTATCACCTCGCTTCTCAATTGCTTCTTTGCACTTGTTTCGAAGTTTCTTCTCAGGAATGGCCGTACATGCTTTGGCAAGTGCTTTCTTAATTTCCTCCTTTAGAATGAAATTTCAAGAGAATTTTTTTTTTCAGTCAAATCGAAATTACTCTTAAATCTTAAATTTACCTTTGACGAGTCTCTGCCCACTTCTTTTTCAACAATTTTCATTGCTTCCTTGCACAGTTTGCATTTAACCTTATCCAATATCCCATAAGCTTCATCATCTGAAATCTTTGATTCAGTTTCAGTTAAAGCATTAACTCCTTGAAGAAAATAAAATTGGTTAAAATTAATCAATTTGTTCAGTCTTTACACGTTTTTCTAAATTAATTTCACTATTGAAAGTTTTCAAACATTGCCAATTCCAAGTGTATATAGGGAATATTGATTTATAAATAGGGGTGTCTATGCGATACATATTTTCATCCGCTAAGATATTTTTATGTCATTGCATAAGATAGATTTATGCAATGAATCAACAGTCTCTCAAGAATAATGTGCGAATGTTTGGATTTGGAATGCGAATGTTTAGACACACATAGTAATCCCTCTTAAATGTGAATACAACCGTTTCGATAGAAATGTTTACATGACATTAAAAATCAACTTACCCAAAACGAGGCACACACCAAGAACAACAAGTATCAACTTCATGTTTTGTTTTTTTTTGTATTTTGTAGCTTGTTTAGACTTTTTACGGACTGTTCAAAGTTTGAGATCCAGACTGAAACTCAGTGGTAAACGTAATGTCTTTTATAGTTTGTTCTTGATATGCGTTGATTGTTCACGACTACGATAGAGTTCTGCACTTTGTTTTCAAGATAAAATCGGGACTTTTCCGTATGAAATTGCATTCAACAAAAATAAATAAGCGCAAAAGCTTTAGAAACAATACACGTGAACATTTCAATTCCCCTTATTTCACTTAAGATATAAACTTATAAGTTTTTGATGAGATAAGAACATGTTCTTCTTCTTTGTAAACCACAATGTAAAGACGTATCGATAGGCTGTGGAATTGTCAATTAAAATGAATATATCGTTCGCAGTGAATGATTATAAGATCAATGAAAAGAAAGTGTAGAAAAAGTCCCTTGAATAAATGCTACTCCCTCGGATCATGAATTAGTTTAACACTAGATAGAATTGACTTTTTAGGTGAGGACCGAAAAAATGTCTTCAACTTTGTTTGAGGCCGAATTGATACTAGAATGGATTTTTTGGAAAATTATTTCAATTTGCATGGGTCAAAATATTCTCAACTTTTTCTCAAAATCGAGCTTCGTATTCCTGATAAGAGATGAAATAATTGGTAATCAAATAAAAGAATCACGTAGGTTTGATGTGAACAATAGGATTTTTAGTTTAAAAATAGAATAATTTATTGATGTTCTAATCACTATAACACGTTAACAAAAACATGTTTGGTTAGTAGGCACAAACTTAGTCTGTGCATAACTGTATTGAGTAATTACTTAGTTAGGGTGTACCGTGTACCCTAAGTATTTAGAGTCCTTATTTGGTGCTGTTTTCTTTGCCATCAGCATCAGCCATATTTACTGTGCTTAAGTGATAGAAGAAAAGTTTCCAAAACGGATCCATTTTTGGCTTCTCTTTTCGTTTCCCGTTTATAATCAAATATTGAATATCTGTACGACCTAAAGAAATAAATTAAGTCAATATTTGTTTTATAAACTGTAAAGATTGTGACGAAATCATTGATTAAGTTATATTTTTTCTCGAAACACCAGATTATCATAGAATTATGTATATTACCTTTGTTAATTGCTAATTCCAGTGCCGTTTTACCATTTTTGTCTCGAAGTTCAACGTTTGCTCCATTTTTCATCAGTAATTCCACCATAGTCTCTTGGTCCTTCTCAGTAAAACCGCGCTCAGCAGCTTCATGTAGAGCTGTTTGTCCATCATTATTTGCATGATTCACATTAGCACCATTTTTAATTAACACGTCTGCAATTCTGACTTGACCTAAATCACCATTGTTATTTTATAATTATTTTTCCAAGACATCAAGCAAACTTTAAATTTTTCTTATAGTACAAAGTACCCCATGTAGCAGCAACATGTAGAGCTGTTGAGCCATGTTTATCGGCCTGATTCACATTTGCTCCATGTTTTATTAATAAACGTATCATTTTCGGATTACCTATTGAAGAGAATTGATTTTCAAATGACAGAAAAACATATAACATTGAAATTCAGGTGATAAATTACCTCTGGAAATAGGTTCAAATATTGGTGTTCTTCCGTTATTATCTGGCTGGTTAACATTGGATCCATTGTTAATTAACATTTCTACTAAATCCTCATTACCTAAGCGGAAAATTCTTTTAAATTGATATTATTTCATTCAATGCCAAATGCAAAATATGTACCAGAGTTTTGGTCAGCTGCTCTATGTAGCGCCGTTCTCCCTTCATTATCTCCTTGATGAATGTTTGCTCCATTTTTAATCAGAATTTCAGCGAAATCCTTGTTACCTTATCAGTAAAATTAAATATTATTGTGATTTTGTCAGGCACAGGATTAAAAGTTTTACAATTACCTCTGTCGGCAGCCTCTTGCAATGCCGTATATCCATCATTGGTTTGGGAGCTAACATTTGCCCCATTTCTAAGTAACAACTCTGCAATCTCAATCTTGCCTAAGACATAAGTTCATATCTTTTAGATGTACAACATGTATATCATTGATTTCATAAATGATTTTATCAATTACCACGAAGAGCAGCATTATATAACGGTGTTCTCCCTTCGTTGTCTCGTTGATTGATATTAGCTCCACCTTTGATTAGCAATTCTAGGATCTCTTCTTTATCTGAAGAATATACAATTTGTTTTATCAAACAGTCAAAGATACTAATTCTGTATTTATAGCAAACTCACTATCGTGTGCGGCGAGATGAAGAGCCGTTTCACCGTTTTTGTTTGATATGCTTACGTTGGCTCCATGTTTTATTAGTATATCTATGGCTTTACTGTTATCTATGAAATCGCATTGTTTTATTTGTTATTCTTGTATACAACTATAGTTTTTTTTTCAAATTTAAACGAAATTCTCTAAAATACCTCCATAAATTTGAGCAGCTTCGTGAAGGACAGTCTCTCCTTCATCGTCCACAGCGTTGACAATAGCACCACTTTTTATCAATAAATCAATGATTCTCTCATTACCTGGATCGGAAATCAAGGAGGATACATTAGTGTCACATTAATAGAGTGAGACTGGAAATTCTATGTAGAAAATGACAAGGTCGAAAATTCAAACTCAATTTCGGCATATTTGATTGCTTCTTTTTTTAATAATAAAATAGATTTGTTTTTCGTAAGTTGACTACTAGTTACCAGCAGCTCCATGCAATGCCCTTCGACTTTTATAGCCAACAGCGTTCACATCCGCTCCATTTTTAATCAAATACTCAACGATTTTCTCTTGACCTAAATAAATTTATTGATTTTAAACCATTATTATCGTTGTATAATTTGTTATCATGTTATCTTTTTTTTATCTATTACCATATGAAGCAGCTTCAATTAAAGCCAAATCCTTATCTTCAGCTCCATTCTTCAGTAGTAAGTCAGTGATATTTTCGTTACCTTCACATGAAAAGTGCAATTAGCTCAATGATAAATGGTGTGAATTGTTAAAAATTACCATATCTTCCATTTAATTGCAATGGTGTTCTTCGCATTGCATCTCGTAGATTTATATTTGCACCGTTTTTAAGCAACAAATCAACAATTTTTTCCTGTCCTGAAAAAAATGGATACCTGAAAAATTGTTTGATTTATGTGAGTATAAATTCACAAATGTTACCCTCACGAACCGCCTCATGCAATGCTGATGACCCAAAATTATTCTGTTGATTAATATCGAATCCACTTTTAATAAATGATTCCACGACCGTCTCATTACCTGAGTAAACAAATGGGGTTGACATTTTATTTAACTATAAATGTTATGATCTGATGAACAAAGTTTAAATTTAAAAACGTGTGATGCGTCGAATTGGGCATATTCATATCTTACCTGCTTCGATAGCTTCAAACAAAATTTTCAATGACACTTCATCATTCGTCAAATTGGTGCTATGAAGAGATTAGACGTTTTCATTGAAATTAATTTGGATTTTATCAAATACAGATAAAGAATATTCACTTCACTTCGAACTATGGAGGAAGGTTTACCACGGGCAAAATTAGATTATTCGATTCGAAAACTTATCACCTCCGAAATATACCCGCAGTATTAAACATTGGTGATTCTGATCACAATCAATTTCCAAAGAGTGGTCAATTCAATTTCAATTTATTGAATACAAAATGCAAACATTTTTTCTCTTAATTTCTTCCCAATATCACTTTTCACGGGTCTTTTTCTTACAACAAGTTTACTTACTTTGAATCGGATACAGTTTCTGAAAGAAATTACAATGATCGTATCATACAATTTAATTCCTTTTTTCTACAATTTAAAATTAAACTAAAATTTAAAGTTCATAAAACTATTTTTTTTTTTACCCGTAGCACCACTGCACCGAATAACACCAAGAATTGAAATCCAAACAAGAACAATGGAAATCTTCATATTTCTATGAAAGTTAAACAAAATTATCCGAAATTTAAATTTATTAAAATGAGCTGAAAAAGCAGCTTGCGACTTGTCACTGATGAGTGACGATAAAAAGTGATTCTCAAAATGTTGGTCTTCTTGAAAATACATTCACCGACTTTAGCGGATTTGAAGTTTACAGTTCATGCGATTTCGCGTGCTTATTTATAAGCAAATCATAAAAGTTAGAATTCATCGCATAGATGGATGACCTCCTTTGAAGATAACAAACATGTTGTAGTATTTTATTTTTCTTCCAAAGACACTGAACCTAAACACTGATATTCTGTTAAACGTATATATATATATATATATATATATATATATACGCATTAAATTAGTGTGTCGATCGTCGACAGACGCTTTCAGTGCTGGATTAACGGTGAATATTGTAATTGCCATGCGCATCTGTATATTATTATGAATTTTGTGACTCTTATCAGTAAGTATCATCGATAGAAATTTTCTGTGCGGCGGTCCGTTCAATATGCCACTTGGTCAATCGACCAATATCGATAGTTTATTTGTTTTTATTTTTGAGGTCATATTATTTTCTGAGTTTTATTAATAATACATTGATTGTAGTTACAATTTATATATTTGAAACAAATCATTTGTAAACAGATAAAATATGATGAAATATTCTGCGCTTCAGTTCAAACAATTCAACTTTAAATAGAAATGAAATCCATTATAGCAGACATCGAATTGAAAGAGAGCATCTAGAATGTTGATTCGAAAAAGTATTCCATTTTACTTTGGTGTCTGTCTGTTTCTGCCAGTATTGTTTTCTGTAAGATAAAGAAAACAAATAATCCGAATGAGATGAAATCGCAATACAACATTTTAAATTGGAATTTATAATTTCAAAAGTTTCAAATCATAAATTTACGTGTTAGAATTGAAGTAGATTCAGATGCCGTTCTACCATGATTGTCTTTTACGTCGATGTCCGCTCCATTTCTTCTCAACAAGTCAACAACTTTTGCATGGCCTAAACAAGCAAATTAACATTTTTAACGTATTGACTATTCGCATTCAATGCATGAAATAAATAAAAAATAAATAAATTGTATAATTGACCATGTTCAGCTGCCAAATGTAGTGATGTTTTCCCTTGTTGGTCTTTGGCATTTACATTTGCCCCATTTTTAATTAAAAGGTCTGCAACTTTTTCGCGTCCTAAATATATATACACATCTTGTCAATTATACATAAATCTTTTAGAAGCTAGTTTCTTATCAATATAAAAACTACCAAATGCAGAAGCCTGATGCAATGCTGTCTTCCCACTGATATCTTCATAATTTACATTTGCTCCGTTTTTAACCAACAAATTAGCAATCTTCTCAAAACCTAAGTGAGTGTAATTCTAAAACAATTGATGGTGATATATTGATTAAATAAATATATTGTAAATTACCTTTATAAGCGGCCAATTGTAAGGGCGTTTCTCCTAGTGTGTCGGGTGCATTAACGTTTACTCGATTTTGAACCAATAACTCCACGATTTTATCATAGCCTGATCAATTCAAGTAAATGTAATTTGTACAGGCAAACAAATTTGAGAAATTACTACGTTTTGCATAACATACCCTTTTCAACAGCGATTTTAAGTACATTTTTCGAAAAGTTAACATTCGCTCCATTTTGTATCAATAAACTCACAATACGTTCTTCACCTGAATGAAAACTGGAAAATATTACACAAAACTCATATGAACTGTAACTCGTTATAGTTGATTACCCTTTTCAGCAGCTTTGGTCAAAGGTGTCTGACCTCGTCTATCTTCAACGTTAAGGTTTTGATATCTAATCAATTGTTGAACACTTTCAACATTTCCTATTATTTTATAAAGCAATTAATTTTGTTCGTACACATTTTTCTATTGATTTTATTCAGTGGTTCAAGTTCTTACCGGATTTTATGGCTTCAAAAAGCGGCTCAAGATTTGCGCTGTAAATTTGTTCAGTACTTTGATCATTAGTTTCATTTTCGTTCGAAGCAATTCCGAATTTCAATGATTGTATAGTTAATATAAGAATCATAATTACCTTCTTCTAGCCCATGATACTGGAAATAAAAGATTAAAATTAAACACAATAGTCCCAATAACTAAACGAAGGGGTTAATGACTACTGAATGCCACTGGAAAACGTCAAACAATCAAACTATTGAGCTGTACTAAATCTAAGTTAGGGAACTACAAATGAATGCAGAAGTAGCGCAAAGAATGATGTCCATGTTTAATTGAACATGTCTTAAACAGTTATTTTCAGTGGTGATTGACCCCTATTAACTAAACACATTCGTCACCCACCTCTGGGAGCACAACTTGTAACTAATGCAACACAAAATATAAAAGCGATGGAAAAATGCATCTTTTTTTATTGTGAACGTCGAACTCTCTATAAAAAGGGGAAAAAATGCGTCGTCGAATATATTAAATGTTGAGTGCACATAACATTATGACGTTGCCAATTTCTTATTATCAAATTGATGTATAATGAAATGAAAACAAATAAAAACTGGAATTCAAGCTTATTAAAAAAAAACAAAAAAACTTAAACTTTTATTCACTTGACAATCCAAGTTTTAGTTGAATTTGATCGTAGATTTGTGTCCAATGTCTTCAACTGTCAAACCACAATTACATTACTCGCATTTCACATTCACAAAGCCACTGAACAAATCACACAGATAAGAGCCGGGATTATCTATAGTACTGACCTTTTGCGAAAATAGCAGGTGATGAACGAAAAAACATCAAAATACTCTTCCAAAACACTAGACTATTTTTCATTAAAAAAAAAAGAAGTAAAAATCCAAAGATAAGAACAGCCACTGTTTTCATTTACTGAGTCATTCGAAAGGAATAACATTTATTTTATGCTAAATACTCAAACTTTTTGTGTTTCACAGTTTTAATCAAATAAAATGTTAGCAAATATGATTATTACAAATAAAATTGGTCTGATATAGAAATACTTTGTTATGATGCATAAGGATTTTATCATATTAAGTTGATTGTTGTTTCTTCAGCATTGCTATATACTGCATCCTCGATAATACCGGCGATGACAGTGTTGCCTGAAAAATATATCTGTTGCTAAAATCTGGTCCAAAATTTAATAATGTTCCAACAAAACTACCATTGTCAACAGCTAATTGGTAAGCTGTCTGCTTATTATTGTCGAGCATGTTTAGTTCTGCTTTTGCCTCAATCAATGTGTTCACAATCTCTTCATGACCTAAATATTAGAATTTGGATATATATTTTATTTTAAATGCCTGACTTTCATTTGGTCAATTCATATAGTACCATATTTGGCAGCTAAGTGCAGTGCAGTTTGCCCGTTAATATCTTGACCGTTTAAACTGACATTTGCTTTATCTTCAATTAGCAAACTTGCGATGTCAAAATGACCTATAAATGTAATTAGTGGATTTTATTATGAAATGTATAAATCTTATGTTCATCCATTTGGAATTGTTTAAAATTTACCCTTTTCAACTGCCAAATGTAAAGGTGTTTTCACGTGGTTATCCAATTGATTTACTCTAGCACCATTTTTAATCAATATAATTGCTACTTTTTCGCTACCTTAAGAATATCCATTGATTAAATTCTTTTTTTTTGTGTATACAAAAATGTTTAAGAGAAAACAAACCAGTTTCAGCAGCCGAATGCAATGCCGTTCTTAAATCATTGTCCGAATGATCCACATTGGCACCATTTTTTATCAGTAAATCGGCGATCTTCTCGTTTCCTAAATTTAATCAAAATATATATTTCAAATATAATTCAGTTCCAAGCCGGTAGGTTTCCGTATAGAGTACCTTTTTCAGCAGCTACTTGCAATGCCGTTTGTCCATCTTTAGTTGCCGAGTTAATATTTGCTCCATTTTTGATCAACATTTCTAGAATCTGTTGATTGCCTGAACCAATTAGATAAATCGGAATTACAACATTTTCAATAGATAGCAATTATTTGATTGAAAATAATTTGAATTACCACTGGAAGCAGCAAAATGAAGTGCGGTAGCATCATTTTCATCGACAATGTTGATGTTGGCTCCATAACTGATTAACAACTCAACAATCTTTTCGTTATCTGCGGAATTAAAGATTTTTTTTTTTTTTGATCGATTTGTTTGTGCTACGGTTTAGAGACTATTTAAAATAGTTTACTTTTGGAGATGGCCCATTGTAATGTTGATATTCCGCTCTTTTCTACATGGTTTACGTTCGCCCCATTTTTCATCAATAAATCAACAACTGTTTCATATCCATAGATTGCGGCCCAGTCACATGCAGTCATACCACGAATATTCTCAGCATTTACATTCGCTGAATTTGTAATTAAATATTCAACAATTTGTGTATTATCTGTATCAAGAAATTAATATTTGTTATATTTGGTGCATTGAAAACAGTCAATTGAAACATCATAAATTACTGTTAATGGCAGCCCAATGTAAAACTGTTAATCCCGTTTTGTCTGCGATATTTACATTAGCCCCTTTGTTGATTAATAAATTCACAATTTTTTCATTGTCTGTATGAATTCCAATGCAATTTAATATTATTACACAAATTTATTTAGAGTTCTATGTGAATTACTTTGTCTTACAGGTCCATGTAACGGCGTTTCACCATAATTGTTCACAAGATTGATATCGGCTCCATTTTGTATTAATAAATCAGTGACATCTTCGTAACCTGACGAAGCAAAATGAATATTTAAAATTGAATTTGGTTATCACTTGTTGCTTGTTGCTGAAAATACCTTTGTAAGCGGCCAAATGCAGTGGTGAATTCCCTTCAAAGCCTCGAAAATTAACATCGGCTCCATTTTTGATTAGAATATTTACAATTTCTCCATTACCTTCACGGACAAAACGATTATTGTGTGAAATGTTTCAATTCATTAATAAGTAAATTTTACCGATTTCAGAGGCCTCTTGCAGTGGTGATCTTTGATTCCGGTCCAAAACATTAATATTTCGATTCCAAATTAATTTTTGTACATCTTTGTCATTTCCTAAATAAAAAAAAAATGACATTAGTTCATTTGCTTTGTTGCTATGATCCCTTCGTTCTCATTGAATCAGTTTAATTACTTACCATATTGAATCGCTTCAAAAAGTGTTTCCAATGGGGCGTCATACCTTCTGTGAATATTTCGAAACAAAGTCAGTTATACTACATCCAGTGATTTGCAGAGCGTAGTTGGGACGCATAGTATCCTCGGTGCACCGCTCTTGTTATATTTTCATTTAAATTTCTTTGATAGTTAACAATATTAAATGATACGTACACTATTTCAGATTGGGGATCTGTATAAAACACAAAAACAACGAATCAATTGAAAGTTTTGGGTTAAATTACAAGTGGTTCAATTAATTTTTACCCGGGGATGCACTGCATAAAACTGCACCAAAGAATAAAAGAAGCACCTTTAAATAACACATCTTCAACTATGCACGATCCTGTAAGAAAAGAAGATGCTTTATTTAGGCATAATTTGAAAGCTAAGAACAAATCTATTTACAACAACTGTGAACTATCTAATGATAGCCTGGACTCTAGTTACTCTAATTAATTGCGATGAATACACAAAACTGAATGCAAATGAAATATTGTTAGAATATTTATTCATTTAGATGAAGTCATCATTTCAGCCGTGATAACAAAAATGCGCTACTTTTGTTTTCTACCGAAGTGACCTTTCAAACTAACCTTGATATTCCGAATCAAACTTTTTGACAACTTTCTTTTTCTTTTAACCCTTCGTAGAACACATGTGTCTGGCCAGGCCCTTTTCATTTTCAATTAAGATTTAAATATATATCTAATTGAGCTAGCGACTTGAAATTTTGAGATTTCTCCTAAAATTTCATCGACTATTTAAAAAAAAATTAGAAGAATCGTTGATTAGAAGTTGAGTTATGATGACGTTTTGGTGTTACGGAACTCATAGGTCTGGCTGGACCGCTGGACCCATTGAGTTTCCCATAAATTCACGGAATGTAGATAAATTTGTCAGTAAAATTATTTAAAATTAAATTATCTTTCCAACGTATATTCATTTATCTTGATACAATTTCTAGTTTTGGAGTTACATGCGAAAATGTGGCCTAGACCCATGCGTTCCGTACATGACTATTGGAACACGTGTTCCACGGAGGGTTAATAAATGTAGAAAAATCCAAACGCGAAGTTTGATTGTAATCAAATCAACAGCTGAACTTCATTTAACATCAACACTGAATAGTTGGAACATTTGAATCGTTTTACATACTAAAAATAGGTCATAGCAGTTGATTCAGTATATTGTATTGTTTGAACATCGACAAATCAAAGACAATTTGGTTGTAATGCTTGATGCATTGAATGTTAATGAGATTGTTGGTTATTTATTTGTCAGTATTATGTTACACTCATGATGGGTGACTCATCAATAGTTCAAGACAATTTTTCGAAAATCTAAAATAATCGATTTATAAATGTATACATTTTTCCAACTGAAATTCCAGTGTGTTATTGTCAGAATGAAAGAAAACTACGTATTTTCAGATTGTAACCTTTAGCATGGTATAATATAAGGAGGTAATGGGTTCGTTTCTAAATAAAATATTCCATGTGGATGTCGCATATCCGATCGAATATCACCGCCCATGCGTGCCGTAGCATTGGTGCTTGGTATGCATTCACCTTTTTGAATTTCTTCATATGAAGCACATTGAGTAGCCGTGAAATTGGTTGTCAAACTATCTAAGAATAGATTATGTGCTCGAATATGAGAGCATTTTTCTGCACAAAAAAAAAGAAAACAAAAATTAAATTATATTGTTTTTTTCAACAAAAAAGTGTTAATGAATAGCTAATTCAATTTACGTAGTAAACTAAATATTCCAAACCGAAGTTTCGGACATCCGGGCTGCTGTTTACCACCATTTGGATACATGTCAGCTGAAGAAGAAATATTTCCATTTAAAATTTTAAATTTAACTAGAATTACCACCGGAAAAGATAAAGTCAGTAGAAATGTTTAGTGATCAAGTGAATATACCATGTCCAAATGGTTTCATAATGCCACAATTATCTCCATCTGTGTGAATAATTTGGACATAATCAGCGTCAGACTTGGATAACCGCCTGTCGACTTTCGAAATATCAAATCCGACCCCAGCCGGATCTAGGCCTACAATACAAGCAATTTTATCGGTAGAATTAAGTTGTCTTGCAGCTCGGCCTGCAACATGTGCTCCTAAACTGTGTCCAATCATCGTAACATCCTTCAAATTCATTCCATTCTCCACAAGTAAATCAATGAATCTAGCCAGCTGTTTTGCAACCTATCCATAGAAATTGAAATCTTACTAATTCGGATGCTCTTTAACATTGTTCAATTTAATTTACTGATCCAACGCGACGTTTCGCTAGTAGATAATTAAATGTTCTCGCTCCTTTCATCCAATCAACAATAATGAAATTAAAATCACCCAAATTCAAGTAAGCCTCTTTGTAACGATCGAGAATTAGTCGTGAGCTTCTAAAACCATGAACAAAAATACGTGTCGGTCGATTTTTTTTGAATAACGTGGCCAAGGATTGCGTGTTATTGTTATCACGTGTGTGAATATGAAACATAACATCTTTCTCTGCATCAAAAGCATAACAATTAAACACGCAAATCGAAATCAACGCAACGGATATGATAAAAAGACTTGTGGTTTTTAGAAACATGGTGAAAATAGCTCAATCAAAGTCTAGTACAAGAAATTGCCAATTTTTATGTGCAGATAAATGATTCAAACGTGAGCAACACTGAAAATTCACCAATAGACTGAATTCATTTCCACAAAAATAATTCAACAGGTTAATTAAAATATATAATTAGAGTTCGTTCACTCATACAGCACCGAAAAAGTTTATTTTAAAAGTGTTTCTTTAATATAACAACATCTAATAATGATACTGTAAAACAGACGCCATATTGGCAATTGCGTCTTTGGTTCCCGCAGTGGGGGTACAGGGGGCTATTCACTCCCTCCCCAATTACAATACCTTAGCGTTAATAACCAGCCGTTCCGTGAGCATCCCCCATTAATTTGGTATTATTAGGTGCACAGTTTTCTTGAACTCTTAACTTATTCGCATGACCCTTTTTGAACATTATTCCCCTTCTCCTCCACCCTCCCCTTTAAATTCGAGAACATTTGTAATTACCCCCTCGACAATTTAAAGGAATTTTATTTACCCCCTTGAGTTTAGAGTATGAGAAGTTCTCATACCTCATTGAGAACCTATGAATTGCGTGCGATTTACTAAAGAATATACAAGAGTTACTAAAGAACATTCTATATAGACATTCCAATCGTGCGCATGTCAACTTTGCGTAATCGAAAAATCAAACATTGAAGCGATCACTGAAAAAGTTTTCAATAGTTTTTGAACTTTGGAGCGAGTTATTTTGTTTGTTTAACTGAAATTGAAAATACCACTAAATATCATAGGCCGGCAACATCATCAACTTTATTACATTACTTCCAAATTTAAACGTTCAATTGCATTAAGTCTACCTGTAAGTATGAGGCGCTTTCGTTGATACGACTTGATATTACCGCCTTTTGCAAACTATTTTTTGCACTTCAACGCCTAAACTCAGCAAACACGACATGAAGTACGATATTGTTGTACATTTGAGTTCATCTATTATACTATATTATTATTAAATATCAATCAATGATTAATCCGCTAGTAATCATATTATATTTCTATTCATTTATGGATAATTCTTTGTTTGATAAATTTTATATACAAATTGATGAGATTTATTAAAAACACACATTGAACGCTGTACTAGAGTATTGCAAGTACATCACTCTTAAAACATCGAAATCTATTTGAATACATGAACACAAAAATATTACGAAAAACGATGCAATTTCAAATGGAATATAGTAGCATCGATTCAATCTGTGGGTCCAGACGATTAGAAAAACCAAGTTTACTTGGATTGTAACTGTGATAGTCTGAGATGCTAAATGGAGCTGATGGATTCGTTTCTAAATAGAATATTCCATGTGGTTGCGGTGAATTTGGTGTAATATCACCTCCCATGAGTGCCGTAGCATTATTGAATGGAATCGTTGTGCATTGTTTATCTTGAATCTCAGTGTACGAAACACACTGAATGGCCGTAAAATTTGATGTTAAACTCTCCAAGAACAAGCAATGTGCTCGAGCATGAGAACATTCTTCTACAAAAAGAGCACAGAAATTCAATTGAATTGAATTACATTGTATTTGTAAATATTCTCAATTTACCTAGTAAAGAGAATGCAGAGCATCCCGGCTGTTGTCTTCCTCCGTTCGGATACATATCAGCTGAAACAAAAGTTTTTGCAATTTAATTACTTCAGTAATTGATGACCATGGTCATCAGATATCATTTGGCAACATACCATGTCCAAGTGGTTCCAAAAAGCCAAAATTATTTGCATCGGTGTGAATGACTTGAACGTAATCCGCATCAGATTCGGTCAATCGGTTATCTTTATTATGGAAATTAAAACCGACCGCAGATGGATCTAAGCCAATAATGCAAGCAATTTTGTTGCCTGATTTAAGCTGCCTTGCAGCCAAACCAGTAACATGTGCCCCCAAACTGTGTCCAATCATCGTCAAATCCTTCAAATTCATTCCATTCTCCTCAAGTGCGTCAATGAATGTGGCCAGTTGTTTTGCAATCTGTGGATAGAAATCTCACTAACGTTTGTATTCTTTGATATTTTTAAATTTAACTTACAGATCCAATGCGACTTTTGACTAAAAAATAGTTGAATGATTTTGCTCCTTTTATCCAATCAACAACAATGAAATTAAAATCACCCAAATTCAAATAGGCGTCTTTGTAACGATCGAGAACTGATTCTACGCTTCTAAAACCATGAACAAAGATACGTGTCGGTCGATTTGGTTTAAATGATGTGGCTGAAATGGATGGCGCACCAATAATTTTCAATGGCCAATAATTGGTGGGAGTTTCACGCGTGTAAAGACGAAACACAATCTCTTTTTCTGCATTATAAGCATAACAATTGAACACGCAAATCGAAATCAATGCAATAACTCTGATATAAACACTGATTGTTTGTAGAATCATAGCGAAAGTAGTCAAACGTCAGCAACACTAAAAATTCACCAATATACTGAATTCACTTCCTCAGAAAAAAAAAATGATTCTCATATCTATCAAGCTGCTATAACAGACGTAATATGGATTTATATTACGTACGATTCAGACAAGAATAACTAATTAAAATTCCAACGGTACAGAAGTTTGCGTATGTTTCATACAAGTGATCGCCTTATAAAGCTGACAGCCATCTTCAAACTTCGAAACAAGATCAACATCTTACATTGCATCCTTTATTCGTTTAACTGAAATTGAAGATCTTTTGCGTGCTAAAGATAAAATCCAGCAAGAACGATATTGTATTACATTTTTATAATTGATCCATCAATAATAAAAATACAAATAGTCTCTTGGCCAAGGGACAGTCATTAGAAATAAATTTGAGTTGAAATGCCATCGTATAATATGTCTGTTCCTCGTGTTTCACTGATTTTGCATATTCACTTGAATTTAAACCACTCACACCCCCCGTTGGCCATGTATGCTTCATTATGGGGGGATGTCCTCAAACCCCCCCTAGTTACGCCGCTGTTGTATTCTCTTTTGTTCGGATATTCTTCGATCTGTTGTACAATATATTTATTTATATAGCTACTATACAAAAATATCACGCGCATACTTTTACATATAATATGAATATTCTAGCAAAGGCTAGATGAATGAATAATCACATGGCTAGAGCTATCATATTATATTTCTATTCATTTGTGGGTAATTCTTTGTTTTATAAAGTATTTGATTCAGCTTGGCGTCATTATTTTTCAAGGCGTCTCCACTCGTATCAAGTGGTAGATGATGCCAGATGAATCCCAGGTACTTTCGTATATAAATCGATGAGATGGATGAGATGTATTAAAAACAGACATTGTTCGCTGCACTGGGGGGAAACTACTATTTGCCCATTTGCGAAGCATTTGTGATCATCTGCATCGTATTCACAAGTGGTGCGCGTAGCTTAAAATTATGCTATGTAAATGCTTGCAAATATACACTTCATCATTAGATTCATTTGCAGCGCATTTGTAATATTTGTGGCATTTATTTCCTAGTCGCTGCACTAATGAATATCGATAAATGTTGCTCTTTTTATTGAAACATGAATAATTCATTAATTATGTGATTAATTAGAGTTTTCAACA